>JABMBR010005277.1:0-16755 GCA_018881525.1 Meteorus sp. PSUC_FEM 10030008
GAGATCGGGACTGAAACGAGACTGATTTTTCTCAAAACTGACGAGACCGAGACGAGATTTCCACAAGTCTCGTCCCATCTCGTCTCGTGTGAAGCCCTACCCGTTTTTATACAACTGTGATTCATACAGATATTATCGAGCAAGTCCCAAATCGAAGTTCAAAATCGAATTTCAACTACATAAACTTTCACTTCCAACGTTGCTGATTGAAAATGAACTTCTCTCTTTTCAGGTATAACATTCAAGGCCCACAGGTTGATACTAGCAGCGTGTAGCAAGCACTTCCAGGAACTTTTCGAGGGTATGCCACCTTCGCCTGCAGGACTGATCGTGATTTTGGATGGCACAAGTGCACACAACATGGCTTCTCTTTTGGAATTCATGTACCGTGGAGAGGTTCACGTCTCCCAGGAATCACTCAGTTCTTTTCTGAAAGCAGCTGAATATCTTCAAGTATGTCGTGTGTGATTTCATATTGGAAAGACTGTAAAATAATTTTTCATTTCAATGAGTACTCTATGTTGTTGTAGCATGAGATTTATTGCACTTGGTATGAATAATGTTCAGTACAGTACCAATATAGCTGTGCAATTCACATGTTTTGACAAAGGGACACTATGAACGGCAGAGCTCTTCTTAGGCGATACCGAGAATACGGATCTAATTTGAATATCATAAACTGATAACGTAAATCGTGAGATGGAGATAATCCTTTCGAAATTTTAGTAATTTATCCACTTTGGATTGATATGTTTTTGACATTTATGGATTCAATGTTTCCCAATTCCCCCATAAAAAGTCATCTTCAAACACAAAAAGGTGAAGTACCAGACCATGAAATACAGATGAATTCCAGATGAACATATATATGTATTGGGGTGCTTCGTTTGAGGTGACTATTTTTTTTTCCTCGCTCCATTAACGAAATATTGCTTGAAACATATAGAAAAAAATTCTCACAAAAATCGAGCTCCTCCTTTTTTTTTTAATTGTCTATATCTTCGCAACGTTTCACGCTATTCAATTGACCATGGTCGGAAATTGTAGAGGAATCCTTCCTCTTTAAAAGCTTCCATAGCTTATTCCCGATCTACGTACTTCGTCGCCTATCAAAAATTGTGAACTTGATATTCGATTAAAAATCATGGTTCTTTCTATTTTTCTTCAAATCTATCAATTTCAGCGCGAAATTGTATGAGAGCTTTTTTGTAGAAAGTTTAATTTCCTATAAAAAAGTTTCATACGTTGAAACTGTAAAACTTATAAATTACGATATAAATTGAATTAATCATGAAAAAATTCTAATTATAGCTCTTTTATTGACATTTTTGTATTTTTTTCTGAAAATATATTTATCAAAAAATTATTGCTATTGTACTATCAAAATTCAATTCAAATTCATAATACTAACAATAACAGTAGAAATACTCGTTATACGTTTCAAAATAAACAAATATATTTAACACCGATTCTTTTGTATTTATAATTTATAATTAGACTTCACACATGTTTTGGAGTATACTTCAATCGTATTTATTTCATAATACTTATCAACATAAATGTCAAATATGGAAATGGACAATGGAATAACCTTTTTTTAAAACATATTTTCAGAAAGAAATACAAAAATGTCAATGAAACAGTTATATATAGAATTTTTTCATGATTAATTGAATTTATATCGTAATTTATAAGTTTTACAGTTCTAACCTAGGAAACTTTTTGATAGGAAATGAAATCTTCTACAAAAAAGCTCTCAAACAATTTTGCGCTAAATTTGATAGATTTGAAGAAAAATAGAAAAAATCATGATTTTTGATCAAATATCAAGTTTAAAATTTTTGATTGGCGAAGAAGTACGTAGATTGGAAACTAGCTATGGAAGCTTTTAAAGAGGAAGGATTCCTCTACAATTTCCGACCATGGTCAATTGAATAGCGTGAAATGCTGCCAAGATATAGGAAATTTAAAAAAAAAACATTTTTTTTACATGTCAACTAAATAAAAAAATTTCAAAATCATTTAGCGAGTATTAAAAATTAAAATTAGGAGCTCGATTTTTGTGAGAATTTTTTTCTATATGTTTTGAGCAATATTTCGTTAATTGAGCGAGGAAAAAAATGGTCACCTCAAACGAAGCACCCTAATATACATATATAAGGTGGCCCTCTTCAGGGGGACACGAAGCACGTGGCGCTGTACAGAAAAAAAATAAAAATAATGGCGTTTGAATCATTTTTCTATCTTGATTCTTGAATTTGTTATAACTATTTTAAAATCGACCAATGGCAATGGCTATTTGCTATTTATTCTTGTTACGTGATGTTCTGGAGCGCCTCACACAATAATAGTGATATTATATCCGTAATTCCTTGTGTTTCCCGCTTCACAGCAATATCTGTTGTAGAAATGGAAAATTTTAAAAAAGTTATAACAAATCCAGAAATCAAGATAGGGAGATGATTCGAACGCCATTATTTTTATTATTTCCTTCTTTACAACGCCACGTGCTTCGTGTCCGCCTGAAGAGAGCCACCCTGTATATATGTTCCTTTTCCACGATATTCAGGGGAAGGCACGGTTTGGCCTATGCCACGTCTCCGCTCACTGTATGTTGCACATTTCAGTTCAAAGATACATGTTGTACAGAATATTGATATTCTGGAGAAATGCGAAACATGAGATTGATAATATACACTCTGTCCCGGAAATGTTGACAAGTCGAGGGCGTAATAATAGATAGGGGATCTCTGTGATTCGCGATGTGACGAACGATATCCTCCTATCAATAAGTGGAGTCCCCCAATCAAAACGCATAATTTGGAGGGATCAAAAGTTAGGCGTGATCTTACTGCGTATGATTGTTCATATTTGGTCTTATCTGGTTCTGGGGAATATCCTTGTAGAATCAGTTTCTTCCATGAGTGTAACCCAAGGTATCTTTCCAGTATCAGGTGCTCCTATTACTTTATTCTGCCCTGTTTTTCGGCCAAGAATTGAGAGATCACTTTATAGTTATAGTACACTAAAATTGAAGTCCCTCCCTCACAACTTTACAGCCATATATACACATAAAACTAGGGAATTTCAGGGTAACGTGGAATTGCATGCTGGAGTTGAATTTCACAAGATGTCAAAAATATCGGAGAGTTGGTTTCAAACGTGCAACATATGAAAAAAAAAAATTTTTTTCCGGAAAATCTCCCGTCCTTGGAATTTTAACGTTGATACTAATGGTGTTAATGGATGAGTGAACGCGCTGTGAAGAATGAATATTATGAATCTGTCGTGAGAAAAACAATCATCGACGATATAAGTTAAAGAATCGATCTGGCTCAAGATCTTTTGGATTGAAAGATCCAAAAGCAGTCGAGACAGCAAGACGTTCAATCAATCGCTATTATAATGAGGTTATACAACTTGGTTAGAGACCACTAGCATCGTTATCGGAATTACATAAGATACATCTTGAAGATTCACAGTATCAATCGGGGATTCTGCTAATCATGCAATATTTCACTCATTTAGCGATATGCAGAAAAAGGTATTGCATCCCCCCGAAATGTTATTCCTACTTTTCATTTTTCATCTTGACAGAAAATATAAATGAGTTAGTTCATATGCAATAGTAATATCATCAATTGAGATCCATCCGAAAAGTATGTTTTGTGAAAATAGAAGAAATGATACAACATTTCCGTTATGATCCCCAGATGGAACGTGGATTTTTAAGGAGAAGAATAAAATCTTAACTCTTTTTTGTATCGTTACCTTGAAAAGTGTCCATCATCAAATTATGTCAGACCATGTTTTATATACATCTTTGTGACACAAGAAGTCTCGCAATCTTTTGGAATGATTAGTCATCATGAGAAATATCAGGAGCTTTTTTTCTTGTTCATAAACTGGCGTCTAAATCGACTAATACTTTGCTGCTGATCAAGGGATATGAAAAAAAATTATTCTTACCAGAAATATATTTGGAAAAAAGTGATATATCCTCTCTGTACTATTGAGAATAATTGAGTTCTGTCATCTTGAAAGAAAGTTTCCAAACATTCATATAACTCATTTTGATTTTCACCTTTGTCAGACATTTATTTGAACTCGTGAGAATTCAACATATTTCGATAAAGGGGAACACTACCTGAACGGAACACCGATGTTGCAGTCCAATTCAATATAATGATAGAGAACATAGTAATTGCAATAACTGTACAATGTAATTTGATTTCGGAAAATAAAAATAGTTTTAAAATTGATTTGAAAATGACTTCACAAATGCAATACATATAACTCATATAAACGAAGACGGAATGAAAGTGAACAGCGTCCATATGAGAAGTAGAAAAAAACAGTTGATAAGTCTTATTAGATAGCATTGTTGCGCACAACTCAGCTCGGCGCTATTCTGATGAATTTTCAGAAACGATGGACATCAAAATCAATAGTCTGAATGTTTAGAAAAAATTCTTTTCGTCACATCAGAACTGATGAACTGATAGCACAAAGAAATTATATCATTTTTGTCAAATGTTCTTACCAAAAAGATCTTCTGTGAGACATTGTTGCTCGAAAATGGTTCGGTGCAGCTCTATCCGTCGTCTAAAGACTACTCATATTGATATGTGACATTTTCGAAGTGTCTGCCAAATATAAAAAACTGGATGAACTTTTCACTTCATTAAAAGTGGTCGATTACTAATTTCTATCTTTTAAATAGTTATCAACGAGAATCACAAGCTTCAAATTTGTTCGGTTGACAATATTTTCAATTATGGATTCGGGGAAAAATTTTCAGCAGTTGGTGGAAGATTTCAATTCTAATGCTGTTGGTTTCACTGTCGGGAGATGAATAATAGGATTCTCCATCGTCATTGAAACCGGTAGAGGATTTTTGAACTATTTGGCGTTTTCTTTCTTAGTCAAATGAAGTTTTTGGTCTTGGTTATCAAAAATTTCTACATTGTTCCCCTCAAAATCTTTCTCATCTTCGCTATTGAGTCTATTGCGTGTGAGTGAAAGTAAAACGACGGGTTGATGACTTATATTGATGAAATATACTTATGCGTACACTTCCTCACTTGGTTATTTTCTTTCATTCTCTTTATATCCTCTTTATGGCTATGAATTTCGATGTAACCTCTGAAATTGAAAAATGTAACGCTTATATTATTTCCACTCATAATGCATATTCTGATATGCATATTGATTATTATTATCATCATAATGCATATCCTTATCATTTTCGTGGTTTTTCCGAGATGCAATAATGAGTATCATCTTTAAATGGATATGAAGTCATAACGGAGCGTTATATCGTTTTGATAATTTCTCTGTCGGAGAAAGAAACTTTTATGAACGTAATGACAAAAACATATTTTTTCTTTTTCCATAAGTTTTCATGAAATTTAGTGACAAAGAAAGAAATCTATCTTTGCATCCGGTGAAGATACAAGTTTTTTTCAAATTCTCAATTGTAGCGGATTGAATTTTGAAAAATATCTGCGAAGTTGGAATCCATTGTTCACGAATTTACCGGTTTATTGACAATTTGAATTTGGTGAAAAGTGTTTATAGACCATTGTCAAACCGAAAAGTTGTCCGTAATCTTCTATTTTGAGCCCCTTTGTGGGACCTTTTCCTAGGCGTCGAGATAACGAAAAATTAAGTACGTTTTATCACGAAGTACATGAAACATAGTATTCCAGACATATTAGAGGGGCTACGGTTATAAAGCCTATAAATACTTGTCGCGAATTCCAAATTGTCAATAAATCGGTAGATTCGCGACTAATGGATTCAATACTCCGCGGACGTTTTCCGAAATTCAATGCGCTATAATTTAGAATTCGGATGAAAGTTGTAACTACATCCGATGCGAAGATAACTATTAATCGTTTTCCATTAAATTTAATGAAAATTTATGGGGAAAAAAAAATTTTTTTTTCCGGCATTGCGTTCATAAAGGTTTTATTCCCTACCGGAAAAATCACTGGGAGGGTATAATACGTCGGCACACCTCTATATCCATCTAAAAAAGTTGCTCATTTTTATATCTCGGAAAACCACGTTTCTCAAGGAATTATAGTTCACATTTCCTGCAGAAATTTTTCATCAGCTTGTAATTTCCGAAAAGACCAAAGAAATAACGGATTTACTCATCTTTATCGTGATCTGAAAGTATTTGTTTTCATGGTTTATTCTCATTTTTGAAAAAAAGTCAGGACTTTTTGACTGGATAGTAAAAAAACAGTTGTTTTGAGTTTGCATGATGGGAACATTACAGTAAGGCCTCTATTTTCTCCCGGTACCAAGGGTCCCTCGCATGGATGGAAATCGAGAGTTTTTTCGATTTTCTTCCTCACATTCCAATGCTTATGTTCCGAAATACATGCTTACGTTTTGATATACAGGCACCAATACATGCATCTCCACATAGACCTTTCTTCATTATCATTTACTACTCCTATCGACCTCCTTTGATTTTCTTCCGCGCACCTGAAAGTGTGGAAGAAAATCGGGGTTCTTCCGTATATCATATCATAATGATGACATAGAAACTCAATCATGATACACTTCATTTCGAGAGTTCTTCGATACTGATTTGATTTTCCGATTCAAATCTCGATCAACATTTGTTTCAGGTTCTTTGGCAATACTCGTGTTCTCCCAACATTGCTTGTCGTATTCCCTCTGGCCGAAGCTGCTCTAACTGATGAGCAAGCTATTCAAAAAAATTTCGAATTTGCAATAGAAGGTTTCAATTGGATTTTGAGCTATGGAGTATACCATCCACTAAAGTTCTGTGTGCGAATCATCAATGAATGGATATATCTATATTTTTTGTTCAACTTTCCGATTATCACGTATATTTTCTTTTTTCAACATCGAATTGGTTATAGGCAGCCATCTTTGGAAGATAGGCACATACCATCATCGACTCTTCTATAAACCTATAAATATCAATAGAAGAGGGAGAATTCTAGCATGCATTGTTTCGTTATGTTTCGGAGATATTAGACAGCGCCTTCGCTGGTAACATCCCATCGTCTTGCTTTCCTCTATTTCCACTAATCATCGTCATATTTTGAGTGATCGGAATTTTCATTGTTTTTTAAAGAAGTATAAATACGCCCGGGAAATCCCAGATCTATTTCGACATCAAACAGATTGTTGTAAGTAAGAATGGAGGGGGTTCCGGAATTTTCGGGATTTTTCGGATCATCGAAATATAATGGTGGTAAAAGTAAAACCTGGATGGACCATAAACTGGCCACGACTCAGGTGAGTGCGAAGGCTGAATTTTAAAACTTTCCTGCCTTGTGAACGGGCGTATTTAGAGGGATCGCTATTCGAGATGGGTCATTTTACACATCAGATCAAAGAATGACACACAAACCTTTTTCTTGAATCACTCCATCCATCGGTGGAAGATCCTATGGAAATCCGTTCCGAAGTTTTTGAGTTTTGCGTATTCAGACAGACCGATAGGCCCATAGACACGAGAGGTCGTCTGTTTTATTATATGTACTGATTCAATATGAGCCTCAAGTATGAAGTGGATACATATAGACTAATTCGAAACAGAATGATGGGCATAAAAATACATTACTTTTCTCCTGAGATGCAATTCTCAAAAATTCTAACATTCGGAAAAACCTCCACAAAGAAATATTCTTATAATTGCGGTTGCATAAGGAAGAGTTTTCGAAATGAGACGTTGACATAGAGTGCTCAAGATCTCAGATTCTAAGTGAATCTTCTTCATCTATCTGGATTGGAAAACTGAAGATGCAGCGATGAAGATTGGTCCCCTTTCGCTACACATTGAACCTATGCGTACTCAGTAAAAAGTTCTTTCTTGACATCCAATCATCTTTTTTTCGAAACCTCATTTTTTTGTGAGAGAAGATTATCATGTGGATGTATGGAACAATGCTCTATCAATTCATGCAACATGGTATGGAAATTAGTAGTCTGCAGTCTTTTGTCATCCATCCATCTCTTTCTCTTTTACGTTTCTGCACTTTGCGCATTTATGCATTCAATAGACAATTATGGACGCTCCGAATTTCATATGAAATAATTCTATGTCATCAATATTTCTCCACTCATGATAATTTAAGTTGCAAATTCAAATGCCAAAAATGTGGCCTTGTCCGACTCGAAAAAAATTGCACAGCGTCACGAAGAATTTGGAAAACTGGATTCACCACCTACTTTTGCTTTGCTCTCATTTTATGACTGCAACTATTAGATGTTTGCAGCATCACAATGTAACCACTGAGAACGAGCTTTGAATTTAATTTAAATGGTGGATATACAAGCCATCGAGGATTTCTATCGCTGTCAAATTTAAAACTTAAATAATGTTAGATGCGGGCGGCAGAGCCTTCTTAAGATTAATGCATTCTATCCATTTTATGTTCACATAAGGTGAAAGGGCTGTCGATTGAACACGAAAAGCTGGCCGTTGCACATACACATGCAGCTGAGAATAATAATGCACCAACCGAAAATGAGAACGGCAAATCTGAAGGGCTAGGTGCGGAAGTTGGTGGCGGAGTTATGAACCGAGAATCAACACCGAACCCATCTCCAAGTTCAAATTATGTTGTGCCAAACATTTATAACACGGCCCATTGCTATGACAGTTCTCAGAAAAGAACGAGATTGATAAGGTAACAATCATGAGATACATGGTTTTTTTTATGCACTTGCGGCAGAATGATTAGACTCATTCTCACTGCAATGAGTTCCCGCGAATTATACACTGCATTACGTATAATTCAGAAATCAGGGATGAGTCCCACTCCGACCTCTTTTTGGCTATCCCGAATAAGTCAATATTGTCAATTACTAGGAATTTGCTGAAAAAGGTTGCTTCTATTGAAGTTCATATCCATGGTTAAGTCGAGTTGAATCAAGAACCAAAAATTTTCTATCTCTGATGCATTGCAGCAATTTCCCTTCATTGTTCACCACCCAATGTTCAAATTGAACTTGCTATCGAGCCGAAAAATACTGGCCTTTTTCTAGAAATGTGCATAACTGATGATAAAAAATACTGCTAGTGCGCGATACATGCAAACAAATGAATTAGGCATTCTCTAGTTGTATCCGAAATGACGAATTTCTAGATAATTTTTTGCACGGAATATGTACAATCATCAGTTGGAAAGCGTGGTTTTCTCGAGGTACAGAAATGAGTATCATCTCGAGACGGTTATAAAGTCGTGATGAAGTGTTATATTTTTTCGATGATTTTTTGGTGGGAAATGCACGTTTATAAATGCAATGTCGTAGCCACTTTTTTTTATGAATGATCATCAAATTCCATGAACAATGAACAATGACTATCTTTAGATTAAATCAAGACGGCTCTGTTTCAAATTCTCGTTCACAGTACATACGAACGGTAACACAAATTTCTATTTACTGGAGATTATGGAAGAAAATTCGAAAGATTGCAATCAGAATTTCATACCTAGAGAAAAAATTATTTAGGGGTGTCAATTCACGACAGTTTTTTTCTCGAAACGTGTATATTCGTTTTATTGTATATATCGGTATAATCATGTCCACTCTTCGATATTGGTGACAAATCAAAAAACATGACTTTTTGAATACTTCATGAATGGTATCTTGAAAACGAAGAGGTTTCCATGTTCGCGATGAGTTTGTATATGGCTTGAATATTATATATGTATGTATGGATAGATACATGAATATATAGAAATAACTATTCGGAAAATTTTCGACATATTTTGTAGAGAATATCATTTGTGTTTGAGAATCTGACTGGCTTCTCACTACAGTCAAATTTCTGCTCAATGTACAACGGAACGAAGTACAGAAGACATAGGTTCCAGATATATTCAAATAGTTACGCCTATGGAAAAGAGATGGATGACAGGAGGTTCTAGAGTTTATGAGGACTATAAATACCTGTCGCGAATTGGAAAATGACGAAAAATCGGAAGATTCTAGGCCAAAGGATTCTACAGCTCGCGGATATTCTTCAAAATCTTATCCTTCATAGATGAGAATTTGAAACAAAGTTGTATCTTCAGTGAATTCAACGATCGCTATCGATTGTTGTTCGTTAAATTTTATGGAAATCTATAAAAGAAAAAAAAATTCTATCATTTCGTTCCTGGTTTCCACTTCCTACTAGATAATCACTGAAAGTATATAACACTTTATTACGACTTTTCAACTATCTAGAAATGATGCTCATCTCCGTGTTTCAGGGAACTCACATTTCCCAACCAATTATTGCTCATATTTTTTCCAAATATTATTTATAGATTCGTAAGTTTGGATAGGACTCAAAGAACCCATAATTCATTCAGCTATATGTATTGCGGTCCAGCAGTATTATTTTTTAACATAAGTTATTCACATTTTTGAGAAGGGGGCAAGTCTTTTTTAGCTGATTAAAGATGTCTCATCATTATCCAGCTACGATAAGATTTGCGATTGTCACATGACGTTCGCATTCAGCAAAATTGTGATGCTTTTCAATGCACGTCGTATTAGAGATGCAATGGAGTCTCGAACTGTTACTTCTTCCAAGTTTTGCCAGCTGAGGTAATTTCGATTCCATTCCGGACTCACGATGATTCTCAAACATTGCCCATTATTCGTGTGCACAGCATTGAGTTCTGACTTTGGGTGCCCGTATTCTATGAATAAGAATTGTGCAATCGCAGAAAAATACCAGTCAAGAGCTAGAGCAGTTTCTGATCTCGATACGGAATATGCATATCATGAAAAATTTATCGCCGTACATTTTTAATTATAGGTGGATGAGGGCGAATTTTTTCGCCAAGAAATGAAACTGAATTTCCAAATGGTGGCTGTTTGAGCAATAATGTTCATGATTATATACTGAGTTTTCCGCCTGATACTTGGTCTTTCCTCGGCAGAATATGTAAAAAAACTTCATTTCACGATGAATGATTACACAAAATTTCAACCAAAGAAAAAATGAAATTTTTCGTGCAGATTTGGAACATAGTTACAATCATACAGGATTGAAATAAGGAAGTTATTGAGCAGGGGGAAATGGTATGGAGATATTGATTGTTGAAGAAGATGCGTTCTTCATTTTGGTGCATGCGTTCATGAGGATCATTGAAGTCGGGAACAAGGTATAAGTAACCTTAATAAACCATCCCTGCAAAGGTATAACCCCTTGTAACTTTTGTTGAGATATACCTGGAAAGCAATGTTTATCATACGTCTTAAAACCCACTTTTCTAAAATTGGCATGAAATTGAAAATTCTTGGTTTACACAACGGGGGGGTATGAGAATGTGATACCTTCTCGGATGCCACTGGTGACACTTTTAAACATGTACATCAAGATGAGTAACGCATTTATTACAGCTGATTCACAGTTTTATTTCCTGGTACGACAATCACTATCTTCCCATCTATTATAGTCATTCATATTGACGGTGATGAATTATTTGTCCTATAAATACTCCATATGAAAGTCAAAAACTAATTGAGCTATCCGCTGGGATTTGTGTGGTTATAGCACTATTTTTTTTATTCTACTGAATACACACATTCATTTTCAACGCTCGCGATGCTCAGCCAATGAGGATTATGATTTCAGGGATAAAGTCTAGTGATTTTTGAGTATCCGCAATTCGAGGCAACTCATGATCCATGAGCTATGCCCTGTTCACGTAAATTGGGAATGCTGTCCAATGTATAATGAGAAGTGATTTGAAATTGCAATCTTCTCAGCTAAGAGTACGGGCTATACAACATGAATTGACTATAAAATGAAAATTAGGAGCCAAAATATGTTGATCGTTCTATTGACAATTTTGGCGTTCATTGTGTCAAAGTGAAATAGAAAAGGTTTCTCCTGCGGCTTGATATTAGCTACTACGAAAAAATTGAAACAATATCCCAATGTTCCGCTGAAAAATATCTTGATCTCGAGTTCCACAGTTTGTGTACGCTGTCCAATCGAAAAATCACCGAATCATAGGCGACATATAAGTATGGCGGAGAAGGAATGTAATATTTTCTGTTTTTACCATTCGAGGAACATCTGAGCAGTTTGGGGTTGGCGAAACTCTGAGTTTACCGTTTCGCTCCGACGAGCGTATGTACGCCCTGGGAGATGACAAGTCATGTACGAACGATGTACAACGTAAAATTAGTCACGAGCAAATATGTATGGCCTTTGATCGACAAAGATTGCCGCGAATAGGCGAAGTGTTATATTGCTTGCCAAACAAACGAAATTCAACGCCACGTCTCCTCGCCTATTGCAACATTCTAACCGCCATCTCAACGCTTCGAACATATCCATATTGACTTGGTGACTCTATCACTTTCGAAAAGATATCGTTTATTATTGATATTAATGGAGCGATTTACGCGCTTCTCAGAGGCTATTCCGCTTGAAAATGGCAATACCGAAACTGTTGCTCACGTCAGATCAAGGTGGACAATTCGAATCAGAAATATGATAATTCATTTGTTACGTATTATTCGGGAGAATACAGAATGTGCTGTCCGAACAGTGTCGTCGAGAATAATTGTCTTGTATGAACGCGTTTGTCTATTATACAGGGTGGCCCTCTCCAGAGGGACACGAAGCACGTGGCGTTGTAGAAAAAGAAAAAATAGAAATAATGGCGTTTGAATCATCTTCCTATCTTGATTCCTGAATTTGTTATAACTTTTTGAAAATCCGTCATTTCCATATACAGATATGGCTGTAAAGCGGGAAACGCCAGGAATTACGGATGTTACATCACCATTATTGCGTGGGATACTCCAGCACATCATGTAACAAGCGTAAATAGCAAATAGCCAGTGCCCTTGGCCGATTTTCAAAAAGCTATGACAAATTCAGGAATCAAGATAGGAAAATGATTCAACCGCTATTATTCTCATTTTTTTCGTCTCTGCAACGTCACGTGCTTCGTGTCCCCCTGGAGACGACTACCCTGTAGAGATTTAGATGAATCAAACATTGTTTGATTGCGCGTAGCCGCACACTACTAGCGCGTTTAGGAATGTGTCGATCGCGTGACACTATTATTGTAAGTTATTATAATTTGGGAATGAGACAAGGGCCGCATATATACACTGTGGAGAAGTGGGCACGCGGGTATATACTTCTAGTCTAGCCAACATTCACTTTTTCGGTTAACTTTTTTCAGCAGTCTCCGACAATTGTGTTCGACGTGTCATTCGATACGGAACGGCATCTAGATGATTTTCGAAGAACAATGAAGTTCCGCTCGTAAAAATCGCAAAATTTATTAACAATTGACTGAAAAACAAAAAAAAACGGAGTTTGGTTCTTTGCTCACATCTCGAAAACTATTTGAAACATCTTGAACTTCAAAAAAGATTCGGAAAGAGGGGAAAATTTGCTGAAAAAAAGTTCGGCATCCCGGATCTGTAGGACCGATATTTATATTTTTATCGAGGGCTGAAAATACGTCCGAAAACGGGTACTCGGTACTTTCGAAGACTTACAGGACAAATCAATGGATAATAATCCACCGGTAAAAAATTTTTAGCTCAATTTTTTATCAAGTTATACATAAGTTAATCAAGAACTTGATGCAGCTTGAATATGGACATTGCAAGTGTGATTGTTGTTGAACTAATAATCTCAGATGTTTTCCAGTTCTTGGAGCCATTTTTCGAAGGCCTCATAATAAATTTCCGTTGGCAGAATTGAAAAATTGTTGACCTCACAATATTATTAACAATTCACGTCGGAGACAAATTAAAAAGGTGAACAAATCATGAAGAAAAAAATTTTTCTCTGAATATTAATGTTTACTCGTTTCCTTAGTCACGAAAACTACCTAAAAATTATTTTTTATAATTTTTATTTTTCATTGCTTAAAAAGTTGTTATAAACAAATGCATTGTTTGAGAGATAATTTGAATTTTCCCTTGGAATATCAATCCTTGAAGGCAATAATGATTTTAAAAAAAAAAATTTTCCCTCGAAAGAATTTTTTTATTGCTCAAAAACCCATTTGTTGACTAAAAATTATTTTCTCCCACTTATAATTTATATGAAGAAACCGTTCTCCTTCTAAGAATCATCATTTTTTATACTTTTCGATATAAAAAAAAATGTTTCATTTTATTCAATTTTTGATTGTTCATATAATAAACAATTTTTTATAAACAAATAGATTCTTGACCCATATTTTTTTCTTGCTCTCCTCACTGTGAGAAAACACACATGCTTCCACTCTTCCGCTTCAATTTTTATATCATTCTTCATCAACTTTTCAATATACGTACCCTGTAATTTCGTCATTGTTATGTGGTTTTTCATCCTTAGAATTATTATAATTTATAACCTAATGGAAATACGATGAAAATAGTGAAAACTTATTCAGTCTCCATTAGTTGAAGAACGAATCTAGCTAAAAAATTTAGCTGTTACTAATTTATTTATTCAATTTATAGCAATTGTTTTTGAAAAATACTCCGGAAAAAAATGTTTCTGATAATTGAATGGGATACTCATATTTTTCATAGTTGAAAAGATTTTGAGCATGGAAGCGGAAAAAAATATTTTCCGAAGTATTTTTCATAATCAATAGCTATAAATTGGATGAATAAATTAGTTACATCTGAACTTTTCAGCTGAATTCGTTCTTTAACTAATGGAGAATAAATAAGTCAGTAGTATTTTCATCGTATTTCCATTAGTTCATGAATTATCATAATTATAAAGATGTTTGAAAGTTGAGAAAAATAATAAAAGAATCGATGCAAAAAAAGTGAAAGCATTTCGGTTTTTTTCATTACAGTAAGAGGGACAAGATAAAAAATATGAGTTCAAAATCTATAACAAGTTTATAACAAATTGTTTATTATATAAACAATAAGAAATTAGACGAAATGAAAATTTTTTTTTTCATATTAAAAGGAGAAAAAATGATGATTTTGAGAAGAAGAACGGTTCCTTAATATCGATTATAAGTTGGAGAGAATAATTGTTAATCAAAAAATGAGTTTTTGAGCAATGAAAAAAAAATTTTCTAAAGAACAATTCTTTTCCTTAAAACCATTATTTGTTTCAAGGATTGATATCCCAAGAAGAAATTTCCGATCATTTCTCAAACAATGCATTTGTTTATAACAATTTTTCAAACAGAGAAAGATTAAAATTATGGAAAATCATTTTTAGGTAGCTTTCGTAAACTTTTTTTCTTCATGATTTGTTTAACTTTTCAATTCGGCACCGGCGTAAATTGTTAATAACATTGTGAGGTCAACAATTTTTCAATTCTGCCGACGGAAATCTATTATAAGGCCTTTGGAAAAATGCCCCAAGAATGAAAAAACATCTAAGAATTGTAGTTTAACAATAATCACACTTGCAATGTTCATATCAAAGCTGCATTAAATTCTTGATTAACTAATGTATAACTTAATGAAAAATTGAGCTAAAAATTTTTTGCCGCTGGATTATTATTCGTTGATTTGTCTTGTAAGTCTCTGAATTCCTTCGGATTCTGACGTATTTGAGCCCCCGATAAAAATCATGAATATTGGACCTATAGTTCCGGGAGATAAGACTTTCCTTAGCAAATTTCTTCCTCTTTCCGAATTCTTTCAAAATTCAAGATACCTCAGATAGTTTTCAAGATATAAGCAAAGAACCAATCCATATACACTTTAAATGAACTTGAACTATTACTAAGCAATTAATTCAACTTATTAAATATTTCACTAATATAGATGAAATAAAAATAATGAGTAAAAAACAATTGTCAAAAATGAAATATACTTTAAAATCCTGCTTCGCCCTACGGGAGGGTCTGGAGTGAGAAAGTCATTCGGGCGAAACGGTCAAGTACGAAAAACTTCACAAACCTGAAATCATATTTGTGGCTTCAGGAATCATTATTGAAACGTCAATTAAACGTATGATTATAATTCCAAATGACCCTCCTAGAACAACTTTCAGCTTATCTTATCGGCTTTATTTGAGATGTGGATGATATGAATTAATATTACATAAACTTTCTTCGATTTGGTGCATTTGTTAATCAAATATCAAATAATGAATCATTGAACTATCAAAGTAGTAAACTGTCATCATAGAAAAAAACTTTTTAAGTTATACTCGACTGATTGAAATTTTATACTTATCAGGACCTCGGATAAGTTCCCGCCGTTCTTTTTCGATTGAAAAACAATTCATGTAGAATGTAACGCTTACAATTCCTTCACTCAAAGTATTGTCCACCACTGGAGACTACTCCCTCCTATCTTTCTGGTGATAATCTAATCCCCGTTGAAAAAGCGAATCATCTTTTGACGCAATCTATGAATTGATCCATTTTTCGGTTCTTATGGAGGAATGGAAGCGCTGCTCGGTCAAATCATGCGCCATCGACCGAAACAAGTAGTAATCGGAGGAGCTACGTCTGGTCAATACGGCGGGTGAAGTACTTCTCATTGAAGCGTTCCTAGCTGAATTTTGACTGGTTTTGCTACATGTGGCCCAGAACTGTAATGTAACAGAATCGCTGTATCGAGTCTCTGCTCGTATTGGGATCTGACCTCGGGGCGAGGCTTAAGGGGGAAAGTCCATGTAGAATTTTCAAAAAATCGATTTTTTTTTTTTCTATAATCTGAAACTATAATATGTTGAGCGTGTACTGACGAAGGGAAAAAAAAATTTTGAATATTTACAAAGTTATAGCTATTACAATGGTGCATGCCGGA
>JABMBR010005278.1:0-16745 GCA_018881525.1 Meteorus sp. PSUC_FEM 10030008
TATATATATATATTGTATTTGTACATATATGGATAGTGGACAGCATATCCACGACGATTCAGATGGTGCCATGTCTCCGAAGTGCACGCGAGACTGGACAATTTGATAATTGGATCTGTGTGGCGACGTGCTGATTTACAATCTCGCTCGAGCGCGATTTTCTCATACGTATACGACTGTCTAACATATTCTATACACATAGCAGAGTATTATTTCTTATGTGAACGTGTATGTGTGTGTATGCATTGGGAATGTAATGTGAATTAAATGTAGCATGGAACAGAGTGCGATGTGTTTTACGATATTATGCGGAGTACGATCCAATGAAACTTGCTGCTTACATTTGACGTAAGTTATATGAAACCTCTTGAGAGTTATATAAATGTATAGATGTAAACATTGAATGTGCTTGTAGAAGATTTTTGATGACGCTACTGCGGTAGCGCAAACGCGTCTGCGTATTTCTTTTACACTTTTGCTTGTACATCTATTCTTTTATTATTATTAGAATCACCAACGATGTATATTATTGTTACGATGTTTCGTGAAAGTTTTTTCTATACTACAACGGAAAAAAATCGCACACCAACCAGATGGTTATGTCTTCAGGGGATGTAAAACTAAGGGGTGTACAGTGAGACAACCTTTGGTGTATGGAAAATTGTCAACTGTTCTTCTCGGATCTTCTCTGCTGATGTGTTGCATAAAAAAAGACGAAGTTATACGATGGCCTATCTCAAGTTGAATCAAATCCACATTGGATCGCATGATGGTGTCAACGACTCTTTGGATCGTAAAATAAAACGTGGCCGAGTGACGAATACCCTCGTAAAATTCACATGTTGGTGTGTTGAGTTTAGATTTGTGTGTGTAGAGTGTGGAGAAAGCAGGGAGATATTATGCGAAATAATAAAGTGTTATTTGTTACAGCAACATAAAGAAAGGAAGAAAACGACAAATGGAGAAATAGGGAAGTAGAGGGTGAAACAGTGGAGAAGAGAGTATAAGAAAATATAAAATCATATTATTGCTTGTCAATTAACTTGCGAATGTTTATTTGTAAAAGTTTCAAATTACTTGTTCATTACTTTTTTGGATTTGTTTACTATTCTCACCGTACAATGTACTTCATGTTAACTTAATTTAATGTCCTCGCAAATATATGCACGTGTGTGCGCGTACTTTTTTTAATTTTCCAAGTCCCATTCGTCGTCGATTTTTTAACTTTCACGCGTACATAAATTTTTTATGACTCAAAGCGGATGGTGAGAACGTGTGGAAAAGACTAAGCATCGTCGTTGGTCATTTCCTAGCAATTTCCTGAGGCTGTTTTTCACGTAAACTTTTGAACACCTCTTTCACATTTTTCCCCTCTTGTTTCTCCATCCACACTCGCGTTGTCCGCCCTTTTTCATACTCAACTATCCTTTCTCTTGTTTCTCTGCCTTGCTTTGGACACATATATATATGTCGTACATGTTTATACAGTTTTGTTGTCGTGAGGACGTCGTAAAATATCCTGCTAAGTAGCCGTCCAGTAGTTAGACGAAGAGGGCAAGTGGAGTTATAAATGGGCAGCCACGAAATGCTACCGCTTTGTATCCAGATGTGTCCTTAATGCCACGCGCCGGACCTCTTGGACACTGTTCACTGTCAACGCGAATTACCACCGGCTATCCCACAGGGGATTGTTTCCGTTGATGAAATCGTCAACACTATTTACTTGTGTGTTTGTGAATTCAACAGAAACAGCAACGCTGTAAAAATTTAGCGCTCAGGGTGGTTTCATGAATCAAGAATGATATAACGTTTTTTCCTTTTCTCTGCGCCAAAAGCCACGAGATTCATCTTTTTAAATTAATGTCACACCGTTTAAAATCGTATTTCATATCACTGTGTCAACAATCTTGATTATCAATTATTATTCAACATAACAGATTTGGATTTCTTTGATGATAATGAGTTATGAAACTGTATCAATCCTGATCAGCGAAAAATAATCCCCTTCAATATCTGGAACGTTATAATCATAATTTTTATCGAAATTATTCAATCGTGACCAATTGGTGAAATAAAAAATGATTGGACCGTGATATACTGTATACGTAATAAACTGTTGATCATTCAAGCAGTAAAATTTATTAATTTTATTCTCCTGTACTAATCCAATGACGATTTCATCGTATGTTTTGACAAATGACAAAACTATAAATCTCAATGTGTTCGCTTAATAAATATAATGTAGATAACGTGATATTTCGTTCCAATAAAATAGCTTATCGCATTCATATAATATGTGTGTGATAGAAAAAACAAAAAAAAAGGCAATATCGAAGCGCTAGGAATTTATCAGCGTAACGGGGATTGTACGTGTCACTGATCGGTCTCACTTATTCATACCGGAGGACGAAAAATTTTCCGCATGTCACGTAAGCCTCTGGCGCCATCTCTCAAATAATGAATAAACTAGTATGGGGCTCGTGTCGTGCGGAATGACCCCAAAACGAAAACAACGATTGAAAGTTTACATGCAGCTCGGTAAAACAGTTTCCTAGCGAGAGACTTCAACTGCAAATGGAATCACACGCATGAATAATGAATAAAAAAAACGATTGTATATGAATAAGAACGAATAGTGTGAGAGGAAATTTTTATATTCACTGAGTAAGGGGAATAGCGAAAAAGATATGAAGCAGAAGGAATCCTGCCAATCATACGAGAGTTCTATTTAACATTTGTATTGATTTCACCATTTTTATTCGTTTTTTTTTCCTCTTATTATAACACTCATCACTCATCGAATCAACAAATCCTCAAAAGTCAATTCATCATCAGTCTGAGCATTTCAGGTCAACACCACTGTCACAGTGATATTGGAATTTTGGTTTGACGTTCATGGATTAAAATTATCTGCATCTGAATATGAATTGCATTTATACATATTCATACAATTAATTATATAAGTTCCACATTGAATACATTGAATATTTTTTTCTCCAATTAATCCGTCATTATTTACTGCCCCTTCCCGTTCACCCACGTATTGTATCTGCATAAATATAAATACACATTCACACAAACTAAAATCAGTTATACACTCCCCACTCATAAACAAAATACGATCGCTCGATAATACGCAAAGCACGATGACCATGGGACATGGAATGATTGGGGTGCAAACGCGTCCTATATGCAGTTTAATTTATGTTGCATTACCAACCAGTCATTCCGTCAGTCGCGACGAATCGGACGTTCGTAATCAATTCAGTTTATTATTTTTTTTCATCGTTGGGAAAAAATCTAATTTTTTCATGTATAAAAAATCTAGAGAACGTTAAATTGTTCAATTGTCACACTTGAATTCAGAGTGAGACGATTAAGGATGATTCAGTATCCCTATATCATTACCAAACAATTCCGTTTGTCTACCACTGTTCATGTATATATGTTTACGGATAACGCAATCGGCTACCGCGTGTGTACATACGAGTATGCGTGTGTGTAGGTGTGCGTCCAACCTGATGTCATGAATGACTGGGAATTAAGTAGTTAATCGTATGTAGTATAAATGGATATACAATATTACACAGAGAATAATTCAAATCTGTTGATACAAGATAGGAAGTTTCGAAAAAAAAAGCAAATCAGTTGTTTTCATCCCTTCAGAGAGCGAAAAAGTGGTTGGAGAAGGAGAATCCTGTAGAGTGAATTGAGAACACGCTGCAAGGAATTTCCCAATTTTTCCGTGTTGAATTCCGAGAGGAGTATTTTCGTTTTTTAAATGATTCAATTATACTCAAGAATTTATCAAACAGCGCTCATTTCAATCACTGAATTTACGAATAATGAAAAAGCTCACTCTGGTATGGATTGTCCAGACTGGTCAAGACATTCTATCTAATTTTAATTCATGGTGAGAAATTGATTAGTCTGTTTCACTGAGACGAGAAGAAAAACGTGATTTAGCATGATAAATTCATTTCATCAACGATAAACGGTCAGAAATAAATATGAAAAGTCGCAAATTATATTGGGTGTGTTATTGTGTAGACAACAAAACCCAATTTTATCGCATTACATCTGATCAGTCTGATCAAACGGTTCAGTCCCATTCTATCATCCACTTCTTCCACATGACGGAATATTTAATCGAATCTCAACACCCAAAATCACCTCATCGAATGCAAAACCATTTCACCAATCAGTCAACCATCTAAAATGGACATCAACTTCATCCATACCAGGTGAGCATAAGATCAAACAACTATGAATAATTATCAATACAAAAAATATTCAATAAAATTCCGATAATACCAACAATGACTGAAACTATCTCAAAATAAACTTTGAAGAAGATTTAAGAAAAAAAAGCGGAAGCTAATTAGTCTGAATTGAAGCTTGACCGTTGATAAATGAACAGTCAATATTTGAATTAAAGATGCCTCGCCTCCTCCCATTTTTCCCCATCGTCAGTTGCCTCAGCACATCCGTTACCTCTCTACTATTATATATACACTCTGTCGTCTGATTCGATCTGTCCCTCTCCCATTCTCCTCATCTCTCACTCACACTTGATTTCCTTTGGACGGTGGGAGTATTGGAGAGATATCTCGTTTGGCCGATGAAACGAAGTGGTCGCGCCAGGTCGCGGTTTGTCTATACACATACAGTTATATATACACACATGTACAAACACTACCAAGACAACGTTGGCGCGTCCATGTTTAGCCAAACATCTCCGGCGTGCTATTTGCACGGGACGAAGTCCGATCTGCCGAGATAGCCGATGATTAATGACCCTTCTTCAGGGTTTATTAACGACACGCCCGCGTGTCCTATCCTGTGTGTATGTGTGTCGTTCATGACGATGGATTCACCCCCCTCTCTCAACCATTCATGAATATATATCTATGTACATATATTATGTATGTATATATGTATTAGTCCAAGCTTGCTCGCGTACTCGGTTGACTTTAAGCGGTTGCTCGGTTTTCACTTCGCCTGGTTTTTGTTTTATTTTTTCGACATTCAACTTACTGTTGAAAAAAGGAAAAATGATAAATTTAAAGCATGCAATGGGATCTGGGAATAAATATTGACCATGATTATTTTTCGGATCAAAATGGCGTTACACAAAAATGACACATTTTTGGAGAAAAAAAAGTCGTGATGTTTTTTTCAGTCTATGAGTCAAAATTATTTGGAGGGTGAAAAATCGAGAAAGATTTTTCGACTTTTTTTTATGATTATGTCTAGATGCGCACATGTGTATGTTTATTTTTATGGTAATATCTGTGGTAGACACCACAAACCGACGTGTAAATATATGCGGTAATTCAATCCATTAATAGTCTGTAAGATCAATTAAGACGCGTCCACAAAAAAAGTCAATAAGGAAGATGAATTATACATGTCCGTGAGTGCTATGATGATGTCGTAGTGTATGATAGTCAAGTTACATATTTACGACGTAAAATAATCCTCTCTGATGGTTACTTAAAAATTCTATTTAGAATTATGATCAAGATAGAAACTTCATCCATCAATCTATTTATTAAACCGTTAAAATGTTGAATATTCATATTTTTTTTATCCAGTGTGCCGTGTGAAAAGAAAGAAAATGAAATGGCAATTGTGAAGTTTTCTTTGTCGTTCGACGTCTATGATACATAATAAAATGGTCGGACATTGAACAGGAGAGAGTTCATGAACGATTGATAGTATTTATCGATATTTATCTATAAATATTTATACTCAACACTCTGTACAGACAGATATAAATAAATAATCATTTATTTACAATTAACAACCGATGATTTGTTTCACGTTGCAAGCACATTTGTCATTGAAATTATTTGTTGGCTATAAATAAATTGAAACTGTTGTCTCAAGAGCTTTGATCAATAGTCAACATACCACATATTTATTTCAGTCAAATAAATTGTGCACTCTGTGTGGAAGAAATCACTGGTTATGTAAACTGAACTCAAAGGTATCAATAATATTTCATCTTTCACTCGTCCATTTCTGCTCTTTCATTATTTTTCTTTATTCACAATTTTCATTTCATATACAGAAATAATAAAAAATTACGATAGCTGCATCATTACATAATTTCAATTATAGAAACAGAGTTTGCGTTTTCTTCCAAAATATTCGATGAATCATTCATTGTATTTGCATGTGTATATACCTACATCGCAAACCATGTGGCATCAATTTTTGTAGAAAAATAAATCGCCAAGCGCGGGAACAATTGCACCCTGTGGTATATCCTCTCTTTTTTTCACTCATTCATCGAGGTGTGTGGCGTGTGGTGGCCACTGAATACACACATGTATCTATCTGCACATATATACGCATCAACTATTGCCGTTGATGCTGTTGGTGAGCGACAATAATTTTGCCGTTTGGTACCGGAGAGCCATAGCCACACGCGCGGTTGGGGCCATTGTCTGATCTATGGACCCGTCCATCGCTGATAGATAGCAAACTAACTTTACAACTTCTATCCCTTGGCGGCAATTGCCAGAGTTTTAATCGTGATCGGAGGACGTCCAAGAATATTTCTATATTTATGAGAGCAGTAGTAGCACTTTTTTTATTTTTATTATTTCTCGTTGTTTGCAATTCACGTCTGACTCTGTTTTGACTCATTCCACTGACAAACAATTCATCCATCATTTTTCCACTGCATCTGAAATAAATAGAATTTATTCATGAACTTGAATTTGATTGTTACCAATTACATTGAAAGCAGAAAATAGATTTTTTTTTCGTTACGCATGGAAAAAAAATAATAAAAGAAAGAAATGATTAATTGCAATTCTTTTCACGTTTTTTTTTCTTTCATCTTTTTTTTTATTCTTTTGTTGTTTTATTCGATTCTTTTTCTTTCTTTCCTGATGCCATTGAACGCAAAATTTGCGGTGAGTTGATGTTAAAATTACGCAGGTGATTGTAAGGCAACGACAAATGTGTGAGGGCGCTTGCGTGAAGCTCGAAAATGAGGTGATCGTCGAGGTCGGAAGCGCGAGTCTATATGCATATATGTATATGAGAGGAGAGTGAGAAAAGGATGATAAGCGTGCTGCATCATGTTGAAAGGAGATAGAGAAGGGGCAGTGGCCAACGGAAGTATGAAGGAGAGAGAGAGAGAGAGGAAGAAAGAGAAAGCGAGGGTGCGGCGGGCGAGTTTGGGGCCAGCAGAGGCGAGGGCGCTTTCGCTGTGACTAGCCTCCATCGATTTACCGTGTGCCGCCATCTTGCCACCCTCCGTTTGGGGTTGACCACCTCACCGCCCACTTCTCCAACCTCTCATTCTCTCTCACTGTACAGACTGGCAGACATTTTGGGTAAAAATCATTGCGAAAAATCATCAAAAAATTCGGTGCGTTATCCGTCGTTTCCACTTTACCATACAAAAACATGGATGAATAATCTCTTGTTCATTTTCTTTCTCACAATTATGTTTGATAATTGAGTTGTGAACGATGAATAAACATTTATGTATTGCGAGAATGCAATCATGTATATTAGTTAATGATAAAAAAATTTATCGTGGTAAAATGAATGTAATGGAACGAAAATAAAATAATAGCAATGATATTGAGTGCAGATCATAATGACGGAAATGAAAATTGAAATAAAAAAGTAGCATGTTTTTTTGATGTGAGAATTAATGGAAAATGTGAATAATAAAATTCGTAATATTTTAATAACATTTCGCAGATTGAAGAAGGAAACAATGTGAGATGAGACTGGGATTTTCATTGCTTCCACTAATCGCGTATAAAAACAATCGTCGCGTCGTCTGTTAAAATGTCGACTCGTCGATCAACTGTTGATTAGCGTAAAAGATTTTCGTACCTCATATGAACTGAAAAGGTAGAGAGACTTGAATGTACTCTCATCGCAGAGTGAATTATCACGTTTGCCCTAATCGTTTCATATTTTATTTATATATCTTCGAATATATGCATATTGATGAGAGTATATACGTTTGTTGATTTCACATAGAAGCAAATGAAAAGGGCATAGTTGACCGCAATGGTCTGCACCACTACTGCCACCAAAACCAAAAAAAATAATCGTGATGATGGCTTCGTAATTCTGCACTGTCTCAAAAAAAAAAATATTTCATATCGGAAGAGAAGAAAATAAAATTTTACCCAACACCATTTCCAAAAAGAATTGAACCCGAAATAAACTCCACGAATAACAATATTTATAACACAACAATTTTTTTATTTGCAATTCCCTTGTTCCATTTCTATTATCCCTCCATAATGAACTTCGATGAAAACATATATTTCCATATTAAAATAAAAAATCAAACCATATTGATATGGACTTTTATCGGGGACATCAGATGCCTGCAATTATTTTCCACAATAGTGAACGTAAATTGGTGAGAAAAAACGAGGAGAAATGAAATCGTTGATGAATGAATATGCGAAAAAACAAAAAAAGTTAAATATCAATATCTATAGAGTATCCACCCTCCGTATAAACCGCGAATGCCACTAGCACCGTAAGCCATCTCTATTCCTCTCACCCTTTCCCACTTTCACGTGGTAATCGCGCAGTTGGCAATCTCTGTATAACTGATGGTGCTTCTGAGTGTCAGGGCCAGGCTGTCCACTTCTTTGCGTTCATGTTGTAGGGTACTCTCTTTCTCTCTCTGTCTCATTTCCTCCCTTTCTCTCCTGCTCTATCGCTGCTTGTGTATACAGAGAGACGCAATATATGAACACGAGTACAAATAGCACAAATGCGTTCTATCTAACACAGCAGTTGTATATATATATATTGCCTGCTGCAGTCGATTTCGCGTTCGCACGTCGACATATCTATTGGTTGGCATTCACCTCCGCGACCGCGCCCCGTTCACTCGTTCCGTCTCCTACTGTCGCTATTGCGACTTTCTACTTCTCTCTTTCACTCCCTCTGGTATCCACACTCTCTTCATTCTCTTCAGTCCCTGCGATAACATGTATGCAAGAGGATTCACGAGGGAAAATGGGTATAGTGAAGCTGGAGTACATTTCTGTTGGCGATTCACGGCTGGTCTCTTGCACACGAGAGAGTGCTACAGACGTGCGACGCTGCAAGTGCAGAAGAGAGTTTGTATAGACGTGTGTATATATATGTATGTATATTATGCCCTGTTGTCGCTCGCGCAGTTGAATAAATGCAGCTAATTGCCTATAGGTGTATATGTCTGCATGTACAAACACACGAGGAAAGAGATGCTCAGCTTGAGGAAATAATGAATATTAAGCATTTTAATTGATGGTACACTACATTGTCGAATATTTCACGTTTGACATTTAATTACATGTTGCAAAAAAAAATTTTTACTCGTAGATTTGTCCGTTGTTTTTTGGTTCGTTACAACTTTTTTCTGTTATTTTCACATGATGTCTAATGTCACACGAAAGTTAAAGTGCTGTGATATTGACAAATTCGTGGCGTTGCCTGAGAAATGTACAGTAATTTATTATCTTATTAGGGTGTGGATAACAAGGGGGGTTGTCAAAGATGAAAGACTCGATATACTTTCTTCATCAATCCATTTGGTATTCGATCCATCTGTGTATTCTTTTAATTCAATTTTATTATGTTGATATTCATATCTCACTTCAAAAGGCACAAATCGACATCCAAAATCGGTTCATTAGTCCATTCGTTTCTTCAAATCTTCGATTTTAATAGTTTCATTTTTTTTTTCCGTCTTTTTCCCATTGAATCTCAAATCCCATCCTCAAACATGTTAAAATTAACTAATTCGCAATGTTATACGGTATTCAACATATTTCCGATAAATAACGAAAGTAAATTATAATCCGTGCTTTTATTATTGATATTTTACATCGCGCTGAGATCACGTTACTTCATTAACGTTTGACGTGAACAGTCAAGAAACTTTGGACAGTAAGAGAGAGTTGATAATGCACGTTTGTCAGAATGTTCACATGGTTGAATTTCACTATAGATATTCGCCTTCATTTGATACTCAGCAATTTACGTCCAGAACGTACCTGTACGCTGAAACAAAATGTTCTATTTTATAGCCATGTACCCGATACTCGAAGCGTTTTATATATTGATCGCTATTGGGAAGATTGAATTGTTTTCAGGGGTTTGTGAAGTGACCGCAATAATATTTATGGTAGAGAGAAAATACAATAAAGTTTTGACAAACGAAGCTGGTAGTGTACATTCAAATATTTGAGGAATTTCCAATATTTGCGTAACTCGATTATCAATCATATTACTTGTTGATTGAAATGGACCAGCAATATTCATTAATTTTAAAATCATGTAATCAAATTTCGATCAAAACATATCAATGATTCTCGAGATTTTATGTTTGATTAATAACTGAAAAATTCCCGCTTGTGGATGAAATTCATAGATGTCTAATTCATTCCAACACACTCCGTATTCGATGGAAAAATTAATCATGTGCTTAATGTCAAAATATTAATCACCGTTGCTGGATTGCAGTCCAACCCAAAATTAACTCACACCATAATTTAATTTCATACGTTCATCATGAATTAACTGAATTGAAAATGAAGAGAAATTTGTTTGTCACTGTGCGATAATGAGTGAATGGAAGAGCTGAGATCAACATGAATAAATAAACTAAATGAGGCAGGGCAAATATTCATGAAATGATGGTTTAATTTTTCGTATAATTCCATGAAGGAATTAACGTAGACAAATTCTACTTCACATTTAGACCTTTATGGGCCATAGTGTCATTGCGAAGGACCAAATTACTGTGCACGGGCTTGTTGGAATGCGTATACGTATACGAAATAATTGTGTATGCGTGGTAGTTGGTATTTTTGTATACGAAAGGAGTTTTCGAGAGGTGGCAAGTCCACTCTTACTATATAATATTCTCTACCTTCCTCACACTCGCATTTATATACGTTTATACATGAATGTATACAGAGTATTCAGTCCTGGAATACGTCGTTCGCCGTTTCCCCTTTGGTCCCACACGCGCCACAACTACATAACAGACCTCTATAAATTCCCCAGGGATTTTTCTTTCCTCCACTTGCCTTAATTAAAGCCGTCGTCGTCCTTTACCATACTCTCCTTTCACTGTTTCTACAACCCCCGCCTAAACCAGCACAACCTATCTCTAGGAAAATAAATACCTCTTACTGTAATCCCAGTCACAAAGTTCCTCACAATAACTTTGAATTGACTCAGTCATTTATCAAAGCAATTAAAAGGGAGACGAGGATTAGAGAGAAAAATAAAGCAACAATTTTTCCCCAACACTCACGAACTTTAATTTAATGATTGTTGGTTCTTATATTCATAAAATTGTATAAATTCTTTGCTTCGTATTATTCTCAAAATAAATTACTCCATTAGATAGAGAATTTGATCATCAAGAGAAAGTTCGAGTAATATTTACTTCTCTTGAATTTTCATAGCAATCAGAAAACACAGATCAGAACGATTCTCGAAGGTGAGATGAGACGATACGAGTTGAAGGGTGGAAATAAAAACTATACCAGATAAATCATTCACTTGACAGATAAATTTTCCATCCCCTCTCTATCTTTGTGTAAACTCATGAGGTTCCTCCCTTGACCCATGCCCGGAAAAAGTTTCAAAAGTTTCGCGCGTAAAAAGCCGGGCTTTTCACACTTTTCACCTTCATCGTATGAACGATATAGATGTATGTTTAGGTCATCAGAGGAAAGTGAGGGAGAAAAGAGCGAAAATTATCCGTGGCTGTGTAGGGAGTGGAAGCAGGAAAGTTTGAACATGTATGTTCATGAGAGAAGTAGGACAGAAACCCTTCATATATGAACACAAACATTCATATATATGAATATATATATATTAATATCAAGGAAGTGAAGAAGGGGTAGCAAAACGTGAACAGAGTAGGAATGGAGGATGTTAGTATCCTACAAAGCTTTTGCAAGCTGAGTCGAACTTGTCGTGTGTGGTGGGGCTGTCGGTCGATTCGCTTGGTCGGCTGGCGAACTATACAGAGGGCTGTTTTTGCGGGTGTGGCTTAACCCACCCTCTCTCTCACTTATTCATCCTCGATTTATCTTGTCTTTTGCTTGCTCCTTCGCTCAGGAAACTTTTTGCTTCATCCACATGGTTGTCTTGCTCAGGGGATCTTCAGTATTCCCTATTCCGTCATTTTTCTCATACTGTCTCAACATCAAATCAGTGATGGAGCGAAGAAAGTACCGGTATGAATGAAAAGAGGATAATTAACTGAAGATACTGGATATACATATTGTGAATATTTCGGAAATTTTGATGTCTTCTGTTTGTCGAAAAATTCACAAACGATGTCAGTATGCAGTCGGTTGGTTTTCAGAAGTAAAACATGGAACCCGTCCATACAGAGAGTGTCCATGATGTTTCTATGGAGATGCGGAAATTTAATCGTATTTTTCTGAACCGAAATAGACAACAAACTTCTGTTTCATGTTTAACGGACGAGATCCACACAAACGCTCGCAAGCATCCCCACCAAATCCATGAATGGATGAGCACATACATACAAACATGAACATCCCTCAGCAAAACGAATTATACTCAATTTGATGGATGGTTAGGCTGCAGATTGTTAAATAGCACATCAATTACATTCACAAATTATAAACAAATTTTCATCCGTTCATCGCTTCTTCTGAATCGAATTCAGTTATCGGATAAAATTCAAACATTCAATGCATGAAGTAGTACAGTTCTTTAATTATCGCCATGCGAATTACACTGATACGAAATTAATTGCACTGTTCAATCACATTATACGACCCGTTAACACGTTGGAAACGCAAATGATTTGGAAGATGCGGAAGAAAAAAATAAAAATAATAACATTAATTATAAAGTCAATGGTTTGAAAACAAAAAGAAAAAAAGTGGGAATGTATTCATAAGTGACGCAAAGCACTTAAAAGAGTAAACATAATCAGGAAGCGATGGGGGAGGAATGGAGCGAAAAAGGGCTCGATTGTTTGAGGACACACGATCCAACTTGAGAACAGACCAATCAACCAATTTCCACTTGATCTATCTGTTTTCCTGTAGTCATTGCTAATGCATCTAAACTTGATGTAAAGAGACTAAATTTATTATTGTTGGTTCATTTAATTCTGATTACAATTCAGCTCATTCCCAATAAATAAACGAGTATTTATTCATGGAATTCATCTATGAAATTCACGAGCAATAAATGATCAATTAATTCACAATATTTTTTTTTGAGTGGGTAAAAAGTTGAGAATAATCCAATATGAATTTTCGGTTGATGCAATTAACAATTATTGTTGACTAATAAGTATTACATTGGAAATAATTCAATCATGAAAATAACCGACAAAATATTTGGAGTATTTATCGATATTGGATATCACAGATATACAGCACAGATATAAACCTGTATGATGAATAGTTCAACAATTGATAGAACAATTAGGATACTATTGCAATATCAATAGAGATCAACGGAGAATGATTGTGATGTATATCTACATTGCATATATATATACGAGCATTACAACAACCATTTCAAGTACACCATTAACCATCGCATCAATTTCATATGTCTATCTGTATGTATATATAAAAGCAACCGCATAACCACAATGTGATAGACAAGATATTGCGTGGAATGAGTGAAGAACCGCAGTTTCCACTGATGCTTTCAAGCGCGGTATCAATTTCAAAAAAGAAAAAACAAAACAAACGTATCAAATAAATAAAAGAAAGAGAGAAATGAAACGGAAAAATAAAATGAACATCAAATGTGTGGAGAGACATCATGTTGAAAATGAAGAACAGAAACGTGAGGAGATTGAAATGGTCCTTAATTCGATTGGAATTTCACTTTGGATTACTGATGTTGTTCATTGTATCGTTATGGAAATTATTCGAATTCTTTTCGGAAGGGATCATGTTTCATAATTGTCATTCATATTTTGAGTGAATACACCAATAAAATGAAATGATGAAACAGCATTTGTGGTGTTCTGAAATCCGATCAAAAGTTTTCCCGAAAATCATTTTATTTGTATATGCGCAATTACGGCACGTGATGATGAAATCAGACGAAGTAGATTTGGTGGAAAAACACCAAAATTAAATGAAAAACAAAAATAGATTGGAAAAAAAATACAAGGAAAATATATAAAATACAGTTCAACTAACAAAAAAGAAGTGGAAAAAAAAAGCTTGAGAATTAAATTCAACCCCGACCTACCAGACTTTACATTCGATAGGAGAGGCACACACATACACATATACGCACACCTATATATACACAAGCCGATAGACGTGAGAAAAGTGGGCGAAAGCTTGCCGCACGAGAGTCGAATGCCGGTTTATGACGAGCGTCCCATCAAAAATCGATTGCCATTGCCGCAACACACACGTCCCATTGCTTCGATGTACGCGCGGACACGCCGACGCCCACACCAGATCCGTGAAAATATGAATGAAAAACAGCGCGCCGGCATCACTGCTTCATACGTATATATAACGGAATAGAGAAAAAAAATTATATATACACATACATACACACATGAAGTACAACCACCGTGCGAGAGTGAAACAAGCCGTCGCAGAAATGAGTGAAAACAAAAGCTCACGATATGGAATAAAATCGATTCGACCACGTGCTCAGCATCTGTTCTCCTACACTTTATATCTATATTTTACTTTGTCACCCTGTGATAAACAATAAATAACAAACACAACGCGTTAATTGTTGCGGAACATTTTCGTTCCAATCGAATCAATTTCATCTATACTTTCGCTAGATTATTAATACAAATCTTGATATGGATAACATCAAATGACTTCACCTTCCATTTATTATTTTTCTATGGTGTTGTCATTGGTTAGATACATGACTGACATGAATATCATAACACAGAAATGCAGTTGAAAGAATTGAGGCATTTTAAAGTAAATGAATCGCTAAATTAACACCTTCATAGAGTAAAGAAGTTGAAAACGAACACGTGTTCCGTGTTATTTCATTAAAAAGAGAACAAACGTTGTATTTTTATTGTTTTACATATACTATTCAAGCACACATAGATCGTAGGAAGAATTGTGGAGTAAGGGGATGAAACTCATGGCAATGAAATACATAAGCTTTGTGCTCTACTCGGGTTTATGTCTGTTGGTGCTGTGAAGAACACGAAGAGAGGGCAGAGGAATGAGAGGAGTGAAAATGGTTTTTGGCCTCTCTCATGCCACACGTGACCACCGTGCACCAAGTCACCACCGATACATATTCTAAATATGCACGAATAAGGGCGACAAGGAATCGCAAATGGCGACGAGAACTGGAGGGGGATGGAAAACAGCATGCGTGTATGTATGTTTATAGGAAGCCAGATGGGGAAATGAGGGGGGTGGTTTATAGTGGGTAGAGAATGAGGTGGACCAAAACGTGGATATAAAGGAGAAGGAGAAAGGACGTGGGCGATAGGAGCACTGGAGGACGATCAATATAAGGAACGTTGTTGGTGGGGGTCTTATATACCGGTCATTGCGGCCACTGTGCTGGAGGGTCCATGCACACTTTAACTCTATCGTCCCCCCGTGCGTCCTTATTCTTCTATCATGCGCCCCTTGCCTCTCACATTCGCTCTCTGCTTGAGGCAGTGGGGTTAAACTCAAGAAAGAACCGAGAAAATATTCTGAAAGGGGATTTAGCTTTTGTATATGAGCATGTGTGCGTTCATTTTGGCATGTGAGTTTGTTATGGAATAGTCGGCGCACACTCACTGCATTTACACTGCTTGGCTGTACCATGAAAGGAAGATCGTGTGAGCGAGAATGATAGTTAGCAAGTGGAGGAAGTAGAAAAAGAGAGAAAGTGTGGAAAAGCCATGTGAGAATGGAAATGAAGGTGAAAAAAAAAATGGGAAAAAATAAAACACGAGGGAAAAAGTAAAACTCAACGATGAAGGTCGCGCGCACCGACACGTTACAGACTTTCCTCTCACACACGGTTTTTCCTTTTTCTCATTCTTCCGAGCGAAAAAACGGACTTTGAAGATTAACCACACACTCAACTTTTTTTCCTCTATTTTCTTCTCTTTTCCTTCCCACTTGTAATATACATAGACATGCTGTCCCAATATAAGAATGATAAGTATATAAATCAAAAATTACGCGATATGAAATAAAAACCATACTCTAAATTCTTCTAAAGAGCTTAAAGAAGCATGGGACTCTCTAAATGATTTATAAAGAAATATATTCACGACTTTTAAGATAATTTTCTATTTTTGTCATTGAATTCACGAAATTATGGATGTTTTCTTTGAAGAGGATGATGGCGGTTATGTTCTTGAGGTGAAAGAGGGTTGGCATGGAAGGTGGTCCAGTGGGTGGTTAGCTTTATTGATCTGTAAGACTGCCAACGTTTAGACACAGAGTCCTCCCTCATGCTTACCCTCTTGCTATCCCCGCATTTTCTCCGGCTCTGCCGCCTTCGCCAATGTCTCACTCTTACACGCTCTTCTCTTCCTCACCTTCTCTCTCGATCTGTCTTTCCCTATATGAGTATGCACATATATGTTCTAACGCCCCTGGGCACTGACTATATATGCGACTATCCCTTGATGGCCGATACACCGCTCACCACTTCCCCCCCATTGGCACACCCGCGGAAAACTCAACCGCGATTATACATATATATATATATATATTTGTTAGATGGAT
>JABMBR010005279.1:0-16720 GCA_018881525.1 Meteorus sp. PSUC_FEM 10030008
TATATATATATATATGTACTTGGGTTTTCTAAAGCACAAGCGAGGAGGAAACCCTCAGAGCTCTTAAATCTATCCTTGGTATTACATGGTCAATATATATGTATATATCCAAATAGTGTGCGTGATAGTTACATGTAGTGTCATGTCCTCAATGCGTAGCAATCTCAACCCTCTTCTTTATTTATAGACGCATATCATGAATACATAAAAGGAAATATACCTGAAGAACTTTTTCTCTTTGGTGGATCAATTCGCTTGATTTCCATAACATTTCTTCCATATTATAAAACAATTTTCCTTCATTTTCTCCACGATATCGACGTAAAGTTGGCATCTAATAAACAAATCCAGTATAATATTTCCGGGTGTTCATGTGCATCTGTTGTACAATATAAAATCCATATATCCGGCAATTGGCGTGAATGTATAATTTCATGGATATTTAGCCAATTCAATTCATATAAATACATATATCTGTATATAATATGTATATATGTATAGATGGGACCATCGGTTATTCGATTATAGTTAAGCGTAGGACTTATTGACGTTATCAAAGAGAGCGATGTATTCTATATAACGATGATACCGGAACGACGATGAGATGATAGCAATCAGAAAGATCCATGAAGTATAACGATCAAGTTGAATGCTTGGAGGGCTTAGGTTAGGTGAGGTTATGTTTTTATATATATATATATACAGTGATGCATCGATCAAATTAATCCCAGAACGAAGGTGCACTGATGCCAAATGCATAACCGATATGCTAAGCTTCTTATTTACCCACGTGATTCTTCTATTCCTTCATGTTTTGTTTTCGTATCATTCGAACTTTCATATGTTCGATGTCATTTATGATGTCGAATCGGTTAACGAAATGTCAATTCGGAAGATTTTCTTGATGAAATAAATTATAGAAATATCGAACATATCATTCAGGTTATCGTGGAAGATAACCCCAAAGAAATTCACTCTCTTACTTGACTCGCCTTCATTGCTTCTTCGTTGTACTATTTTTTTCTTCTATCTCTGTATGTTTATTTCTCTCGAGTGGTCTGTATAAGACGATGAAGGCTGCTTTGTAGGTGGAGAAATATCGGTAAGCAGAAATCAGTGTGGTTGGGTGGCGCCTTCCAACTCGCCTCTGTTCGTTTATTCTACTGTGATGGTGCTATTGCTGTTACTGCTGATGTTGTAGTCGTTTCTGTTGAGAGAATATTTTTCTTGCACGACGGGACTAGAGTAATTCTTCGGAGACTCTGCTTTGCAGTTGTGCCTGGAATGGAACTCATTTGAAGTTCATTCTCAATTACGATCGATCCAAAAAAAAGGGATTGTTAAAATGTGATTAAACATGATCATTTGGGGAAGACATGTGAATTGAATTAACCAAGTGATCATACTTTCATGATTTGTGATTAATTGCAATTGCTAATGAGAGCAATGAACGGTAAAGAAAAAGAAAAAATGAAGATGAATAAGATGCTCACGTGCGACAAGCACGAGCCTGACAGCCGCATGATACACTGCTTCACAATAATGTTCCACTTCCCTCTTCTTGTCCCGGTGCGAAGCGTCCCCCATAAGACCACTCACGTCGTACGAGGAAGTTCGTTTCGTACGGTGATGTCTCTCTGCGCCTGCCGACTGTGCGTTAATTTTTTTTTGTGATGCTGCGTGTGTAATTGAGCTTGTCTCGCACGCAGTCTGCTTTCAAATGAATTTCGAGGCGCCCCATTTCATCGCTTTCATAGCCGCATATAAGTTCCACATATTTTTGTGCCATTTAACTATCAAATGATTTTTTTCATATATTCAATTATGTCGTCCGACTTGACCAACAATATATTCTCTGCATCATATTAGTCCAATTCTTCCGATCGTTCGAATGATAAACTTGAATCACTAAAATTCTTATAACAACTCAAACTTTTCAAGAGTGGATGCGTTCACTATAAAATACATTCGAATCGAACCTGCAACCCTTCGATTAGTACATGCAACGCCATCTGTAAAGATTCGACTCAGTCTGATTCTATGTGCCGCATGAACGAGATGAACATTGAATCGATAATGTTGGGAGCTGCGTTATTGTTATAAATACTGGTAAATCCCGCTATCACCGATAGCGCGTACACCCTATAATTCCTGCATTGATTGCGCTTGTATGATTGTTGCCAACATGTAAAATTGAATTCCACAATCGAAAAGGCAGAATCATCTGTCCGCACCAACCTGCAACACCAACAGATCACTAACAGATGAGAATTGGCGACTAATACATGGAAATGCACTCTCAACTAACCTCTTACTTTATTCCTCACAGTCACAAATAGTATCGTCAACACATGTGAGAAAGCGTTCGGTCAGTCACGGTCAGTTATTTCGATAAACATAAATAATGTTGCGACGACAAGCTCGATTACGCCGTGAGTACCTCTATAGAAAGTCGGTTCAAGATAAGTTGAAAAATATACAGGAGAAGAAAGAGAGATTGAAGAAAAGTTTGGATGAAAACGTCCCAATTCATCCTGATTTACGCAAAGATGCACTCCATCTGCAACGTAGAATTGAATGGGAAGATGCTGGACCTGAAATGGCCGTGGCAATGGGCACCGAAATGGGTGGTGCAATTGGTAATAATGAAGATGATGAATACCGATGGGCCGGTGTTGAGAATCCTAAAATAGTTATAACAACTTCACGTGATCCTAGTGCAAGATTGAAAATGTTCGTTAAAGAATTACGACTGATGTTTCCAAATTCACAAAGAATGAATCGTGGTAACTACGAAATGAAACAATTAATCCATGCCTGTCGTGCAAATGATGTTACGGATTTTATTATTGTTCATGAGCACCGTGGAGTGCCAGATTCGTTGATAATATCACATTTGCCTTATGGTCCAACTGCATATTTTACATTAGTGGACGTTGTTATGAGGCACGACATTCCAGATATCGGCACAATGTCTGAGCAATATCCACATTTAGTCTTCCACAATTTCAAGACGAAACTAGGTCTAAGAACAATGACAATATTGAAATCATTGTTTCCAGTACCGAAGGAAGACAGTAAAAGAGTCATGACATTCGCCAATCATGACGATTACATTTCATACAGACATCATACGTATACAAAAGTTAATGGTAAAGATGTAGAGCTGACAGAAATAGGACCAAGATTCCAAATGAAATTATATGAAATCAAATTGGGTACTTTGGAAGCTGCTGCTGCTGCTGACAGTGAATGGGCACTCAGGCCATACATGAATACTAGTCATAAACGACGATTTTTATCTGATGATGATGGATGGGATCAAGAGGATGATGTATAAAACAATCCATGTATATGTAATAGGATAATTCATTGATAATCAAATACATATTTTTTATGCAAATTCCGTTGCCATGATGTTCAAATTAATTCACATTCCCGCTTGTTTCAGATGAGCTGTTAATTTTATTGATAATCATGAATGAACACCGAAGAAATGCGTTTATTATATCAAATATTAAAATGGATAAAACACCGCCAGGAAGATCACCTGCACGAGGCTCTTGTTGAAATTTATTGAACCTAACCTTACTTATTCAGTATATAAGTGCATAATAACATGTTATATATATGTACTACTGCCCAAAGACGCCATATTGGCTTCATACCTCCCGCCATAATTTCCTATAGTAGTCATGCGCATTGGACTTAACATTGTCGTTGTGCAGTTGTTTTTAAAAACATCGTGTTAACAAAATGCGTTGCACTATAACATCGTCATAAAGACCAGAAAGAGTTATTTTAACAAATAATTATTGTTGATAAATAGTAGTTTATGAGTGTTAATCAAATATAGGTTAGGAACAATGCAAACAGACGTTCGTAAGCCCGCGAAATCCGTGAAGACCCCTAGGCGCAAGAGAGTCAACGACCAGCTGAGTGGCGCAATGGATTTGTTCGCTTCACCAAAACGTCCCAAAACAGACGGTGAGAAACAAACTATATTTGAATATAGAACGAATATTCTCTATTTATTCGAACACATAGCATCAATGGGTTCTGAACAATGGCTATAATAATGCATGATTCGAGCTCTCTTTATGATAAATTAATCGATTTCTGCTACTTATGACCAAGTATGCGTCTGCTTAGTTACACTAGCGCCATATCAAGTATCGTGGTGAAATGGAAAACTATAAAAAAATGTTTTCAGACTTGTCTTTTGAAAAACCTTTTATAACCAACCCCCCAAACGTCTGAAAGTATTATCGAACTGTAATAAAGATCTGGGCTATTGAAATTGCTATTGCAAGAGCACAAAAAGACTCTCCCATTCATTATTAAGTAACTTCAATTGCAATTATTTTTCTGTATAGATTTTCGTTTTTCTAGACTTTTTGCACGATATCTTTCATAAATTATCCTTGATAAAGCGGAGCACATTCTTTTTTCTTACGTTGAATTTGTGTGCAACTGTTGGATAATGACGGCTTTGGTGATATTGTTTCACTTCTCTTATATCAACATGATTTTGAATGAGTAGATGTTATAGTTGATTTTTATTTAGCTGTAGATGGTTTATTTTTTATTAGCTCAATCATGTCATGAAATGTAGTTTGTTATCGGGACCCAATGATTATGGGCTCGGTTTTTCACTCGGCAAGATGTAGTCTTTTCTATCTATCCAGATCTAGAGGTAACTGGTGTGTCGAGAAGTGGTCGTGTGAGGAAAAAATCATCGAAGCTGATGGATTTCGAATCGCCCGATGATTTGGCTGATAGCAAGCATAAACGGCAACAGAAAGCTCAACAGCTCCATGCTCAACAATTGCTCGAACGTTTCGAAGCACAATTGTCACAATCACCTACGAGTGGTGGAGGAGCAGCAAATAACATGGGACAAGGTGGCAGGAATCGAAAAAATTCCAGTTCACATACTACACCACAAAAAGTAAAACAGGAGATTGTTTCTGATACTGAGGGTCAATCATCAGGCTCTGATTCAGATGACATTGGTCTGCAAGATGATGATCTTGTCTCTATGGAGTCAGCTAGTGAGGAAGAGGTTGATCCACTCATGATTGATGAGAAGGAAACAGGTTTTAGAAGATTGGAGCCACCAGAAGAATCAGAGACACCACCATCGCAAGCTAATAGTCTTTATATGTTGGAGAAGTGTAAAAAAAAGTTGATTATCAAAGATGGGAAGATTATTGGACGTATGAAGGCGCAAAGGAAGGACAAAGGTGTAAGTAGAGCGATCGAAGTAGAACACATTAATTTTTTATGTGCGTCTGAAGTTATTTTCTGGATGTGTTTTATTCCCAGAAAACAAGATTCACAGCATATATGTTATGGGCAAAGGAAATCAGGCAGGAATTGTTGGAGCAATGTCCATATATGGGTAAGTTACGAGTATCTGATCAATTTTTTATTGACTAATTGTATGAAGAAATTGTTTGAGTGGGTTAAGACTGAATCAATTATAATTTGGTGTAGATTTTGCGGCGATTTCCAAACGATTGGGAGAGTTATGGGCAACAGTACCCAATCTAGAAAAATATAATTGGCGACGACGTGCGAAACGTTTGGCATCGAAACCAAACTCGCAAGTACCGATAAAAGAAGATCTAACTTGGAAAACTCCAACTGCAATATCGAAAAAAAAATTCATAAATAAAATTGGTATGGCGAAATTATTTAATTCTTTCATCTTACGTCATGACGCAACAAATCTGATGATGCAATTATTTTCATTGATTTCAGGTAATGGGAAAGAGGTGAAATCACCAACAGCAAAGAAAACGATACAACTGGGCGTTCCAAGTGTTGTCGGGAATATTCCTGTATCACCACCATCAAAGGCTGTAGGAAAAGATCTCGCTAATGAACCCGTTATCGGTACGGGAATGTACAAAGTCGTTGGAACCCAACCGGTAGATGTTGCCGCGCATCTAAAACTTCTTGGTGAGAGTTTAACAATCATTGGCGAACGTTTGAAGGAACACGAGGGACAAATAGCCGTGTCTGGCAGTTTATCAGTACTATTGGACTCATTGCTATGTGCTTTGGGTCCATTAATGTGTCTCACTCAACAAGTTCCAGAAACAAATGGTGCTGAGCCTGAAACACTCTCACAAATGCTTGATAATATCGCATACATAATGCCAGGACTGTAATTTCTCTTTCGAATGTCTTTCCACTCAATTTCCTTTTCTTTCTCATTGACTATTTTCTTAAGCAAAGAATGTTTGTTATAACGATGGGAAAATTGCAACGCATTGAATGATACAAACGAATGTCTTGATAAAAAGAGAGAAATTAATTTTATATAAATAAATTTTAACAATACATTTATGGCAGAACTAGTATCAAATTATTGCTGGGGAAGTATTGGTGGACATGTGCAGAAAAGATTTTTATCACCATAAATATCATCAATTCGTCCAATTCTCGGCCAAAATTTCGATATCTTCAAGTCAGGCTAGAAATTGAAACAGTATAATTCATTAATCTGATGAGCAGCCACTTCATAAATATGCTGATACCCAATTAATTTACCATTGGGAAAGCTGCAAGTTCACGAGAATAAGGCCTGTCCCACTTCGAACTGATTATTTGCTCTTGTGTGTGAGGTGCCATCTTCACTGGGTTCATATTTTTATCCATCTTTCCTTCCGCAATATCCTGAATTTCTTTCCTGATAGCTGAGATTTCAATTCATGAAACGAAATTAATTGACTGATACGTACATCATTCAAACACATCTACCCTTACAGTTATGGCTATAATCTTACATATCAATGCATCACAAAATCTGTCCAGTTCTATTTTGTCTTCTGATTCTGTTGGTTCTATCATCAATGTCCCAGAAACAGGCCAACTCATTGTCGGCGAGTGGAACCCATAATCCATCAAACGTTTAGCAATATCAATAACTTCAATATCCGCAGTCTTTTTAAATTCCCTGACATCCAATATGAATTCATGTGCTACAAGTCCGGTTTCTCCCACATAGAGCGTTTTGTAATACTTTTCTAATCGTTTACTCATATAATTGGCATTCAAAATAGCTACTTGTGTGGCTTTCCTGAGGCCTTTTGGCCCCATCAATTTTATATAAGCCCAAGAGATCGGTAGAATAGCTGATGAGCCATAGGGCGCTGCCGACACAGTTCCCAAAGATGATGTTTCATCTATGATTCTACCATCCAATCCATCCATGGCAGGATGTCCAGGGAGAAATGGAATTAGATGTCGCTTTCTACAATAAATGAACACGAAACAATTCATATAATATAATTAAATAACCAGGGGCAGTGAAAAATCTTACACTCCAATCGGTCCCATTCCTGGTCCACCACCACCATGTGGGATACAAAATGTCTTATGGAGATTCAGATGAGAAACATCACTGCCATAATCTCCTGGTCTACATAAACCAACTTGAGCGTTCATATTTGCACCATCGAGATAGACCTGTCCACCTGCATTGTGTACCATATTACAAACATCACCAATTGTCTCTTCAAATACACCATTTGTTGATGGATAAGTGATCATCAAACACGACAATGTTGTTTTGTGTCTATCAATCATTTCTCTCAAGTGAGTTATATCGACGGAGCCATCTTTCTTCACAAATATTGGTTCCACTTGCATCCCTGCCATTTGTGCCGATGCAGGATTAGTTCCATGTGCAGAAATTGGTATCAGACAGACACGTCGATCGTAATCATTTCTCGACTCGTGATAACATTGAATTGCACGAAGACCAGCGTATTCTCCTTGTGCTCCGCTGTTTGGTTGGAAGCTTATTCCATCATAGCCAGTTATATTACGTAAATCGTGTTCTAATTGTTGAAATAATTCACCATAACCCTGAGCTTGTTCGAGTGGCGCAAATGGATGCATATTGATGAATCCTGGCAGACTTGATGGCATCATTTCTGTAGTTGAATTGAGTTTCATTGTGCAAGAACCCTAAAAAGATGAGACACCATATGGATTGATCACTTCTGTTTTTTTTTTCATAGATGTCAATGATATTTCTAAAATCCTAGTCATAATTTACCAAGGGGATCATGCTGTGTACGAGTGATATGTCCTTGTTTTCCAACGATTTCATATACCGAACTATTCTTGTTTCCGAATGATGAATGTTAAACACCGGGTGCTCCAAATATGGTGAAGTACGTTTGAAAATGGAATGTTCTATATTTTTATCGTCCATTAATTCCATTTCAATGATGTCTTCTACAGTCCGATCAACATTGAATATTTTCAATATATCATTGACATCTTCAGGAGTTGTCGTTTCATCTAAAGATATTCCCACAGTGCCATTCCCATTATATCGTAAATTAATTTCTAGATTCTCAGCATTCTTCTTTATAACATCCGATGTTACATTGGGTAATACCGTAATTGTGTCAAAGAAATATTTATTTGCAATTTTATGATCATCAGATTCGAGTCCTTTAGCAAGAGCAATTGTCAAGTTGTGAACTTTACGTGAGATGTCACGTATTCCATCTGGTCCATGATAAACTGCGAACATAGCAGACATATTAGCCAAAAGTGCTTGTGCTGTGCAAATATTACTCGTGGCTTTGTCACGTCTAATATGCTGTTCACGTGTTTGAAGTGATAAACGATATGCATCATTTCCATCAACATCTCTAGTTACGCCGACAACGCGACCAGGCATCAACCGCACCAGTTTATTACGAGATGCAAAAAATCCTGCATGTGGACCACCGTAACCCAATGGGACACCAAAGCGTTGGCTAGTTCCAACACAAATGTCAACTCCGAAATCGCCAGGTGGTCGAAGAATAGCTAGAGCTAATAAATCAGCTGCAGCACACACCAAGGTCTACGAAATAACAATTTCAAGTTTATCATTCGTTATTTTGTTGTCGTTCGCCTCAACTTATGATTCTCTACTCACTCCATCAGCGTGGGCCTTATCAACGAGTTCTTGATAGTCATATATGGCACCTGTCGTATCAGGATATTGAAGTAGAATTCCAGCAACGTCTTTGGATGATGTATCACAATTAAAAATATCACCCACCTCCAATGTTAATCCTAATGAATTTATTCTCGTTGCAATAACACTAATTGTTTGTGGATGAACTTTATTTGATACAAATAATTTTCTGCGTTTATTGTGGCGATGTGCAAGAGCAAGAGCCTCAGCTGCAGCTGTTCCTTCATCTAGCAATGATGCATTCGCTACTTCCATTCCAGTCATGTCACAAATCATTGTTTGATAATTCAAAAGACTTTCCAATCGCCCTTGAGCTATTTCCGGTTGATAAGGAGTATATTGGGTAGTCCTAGATCACCAAAATACAAATCATGTCTGATTAATAGCTCACATGTCAAGAATATGATTTGGAGATAAATGAATAATCATTGAAACATACCATCCAGGATTTTCAAAAATGTTTCTCATTATCGTATGTGGTACGCAGCAATTGTTGTATCCCATACCAATGTAACTTCTCCATATTTCATTTTTCTCCGACATTTGTGTAATTCGTTTCATCAATTCATATTCAGCTAATTTGAAAAAAGATAAAAACAGGGATAATCGTTATTTTCAATTGCTATGTCGAAGGTTATTTATAGAAAGCATATAAAGAAACGTGTATGGAATAATTTTTCTCGTGTGCGTCACGTGAATTGAGATTGCAGAAACACGAGCTTGACCTATGATGTGATATAAAAAAAAATTTATCTGTTAACATGGGATCATGCGGGTAATATATGAGAGTTGTTGCTGCTCATCTTATCGTGAATTTATTATTGAATATATAACAAATCTTCATAATATTTTGTTGCAGATAACTCATTTGTTTGTAGTTAAACGTTTTATCGGGGTCAGCAAGATGCAACATCGTTGAGAGGCAACAACATTAACAAAATGGTAACATTGAAGATGTTTCATCAATTTTTTTTTCTATTCTCGAAGGTACTCACTAATTGGTGGGTCAATATCCAAATCCTTGTCTCTTCTGATGTTGCTGGGTACCGCTGTATTCGTCAATTCTTCCAAAGCCTACAGAAAATTTTTATCATCACAAAGATGTGGAAGTTTCAACTGCAATTTCATGACTATTCACTCACTGTGAATCCAATTGTCTTCAACATTTCTGTCTGCTCATGATCTCTGGGTCCAATATGCCTCGATTGAAATTCACGTTCTGGAAAGAGTTTCTCGAATTTCGTTGAAGGTCCTTGATCCACAATTAATTGTCGATTGAAATCATGTTTCAATGTACGACGAATCTGTACGAGACGTGTACATCGTGATAGTCGTAGAGAACACTGCATCATTATTATTTCTGTGAAATTTACACGATAGACGATAAAGCTGAATGTGAAATAGAATACAAGAATAAGATATTAATACAATTGAACGAGATCAGTCGGAGCAAGTGCGACGACATACAAATCACTAAATAGCTTACGACACGCCACGATGTTTTATATTCACGTGCAGAGCTATCACAATTCGATATCACGCCTTCAATGATTATGAATTGAACTTTTGTTTGACCCTGAAAGCTGCATCATAGTTTTGTAATTATTTTTCTGAAGCGGTTTAACAAATAGATATGTCGAAAAGAAAACATTTCTGCAATGAGGGGAGAGAAACGTTGATAACAATAAACAAATGCTCCCGTTAAATATCTGATAAAATACCTTATTTATTATTCATGTAAGCTTATCAATTGTTAAATCTAATTCAATAAGAATAAAGTCAAACGAGAAACTAATTATTGATAGAATCACGAAATGAGCAATGGATGAAGCATTCTACATCATGAATTTGTCCTTATGTTGTGTAAGAATTTTTGCTGATGACTTCGCGTCAATGAAGAGATTGGCAATCTCTTCAACGTCTTCCTTCTTTATCGTTGTTCTTCCATCAATTTTCGCTGTTAAAAATGCCGGGGTTAATAATTGAACAACATAACGCAATGTGGTTCTGGTTCCGAGTTCACCGAGATGCGTCAATGCATCATCCTCAATTTGTAAACCCTCAGTCACCGCACGTAGCTTGACAATTTGTTCAATTTCTGTTGTTGAATATGGCAAGGTTCTGATAATTAGCAAACGATCGAGTAAATCTAATGGAATTCCGTGTGGGGCGACGATATCTTCTGTACCGCGAATTACACATCGACCACGATTTGTTGCGAAGATAACAATTGGTGCTATCGCACTTTCCAATGATCGATGAAGATACGTGAAGGTTTCGATATCTAACATATGAACTTCGTCAATAAATAGTACACCAGGTACCAGTTCAGCGATTCCCTGGTCAATGTATTGATTGACAATTTTATTTACTTCCTTCCGCAGTTTGTCTGTGAATGAGAGAGAAAAAATCATCATAATTATGTGTCCATTCACAACAATACAGAACCCAGAGAAAAGTCAACGCAGGACTTTTGTAATCGAAAGCTCACCTGTTATTTCTGTCTTTTTCGGTTTCATCAATTGCCCCATCATCGACATGATATCTTGACCACCTTGGGGTTTAGCATTCGCTATATCTAAATCGTGCAACGTAACATCTTGAATAACTTCTTTTTTCTTATGGACCTCTCCTTTAGGTAATGGGACATATTCTTCGGCTTCTAAGTCAAACTCTGTGGCATAATTGTCACTTCTTCCCTGTCGTTTAACAGCACCACTGTTAGCTTCAATATAAATAACATCTCCAGTTTCAACTTTTTCTTTTTGAAGAGATTGATAAATAGATGGATCCAATTTGAGCTGTTTCGTTCCTTTCGCAGTCTTCAAACCAATTATCACTTGCGATACTGTTTTACCATAACCACCCATTGGATTTTCAGTTTCAACTGGCGTCAATTCAGTTACTTCACCCTCATAAACTTCTTTGGTTTCTCTGATACGTAAACCGATCGCTCGTCGAAAGTTCTCCATCAGTACTTCGGTCTTTTTTATTTCGGAACTGTATACTTCAGAGCCAACCATCGGACAGAATGGTACTTTGTTGCCAAGTTCCTGAGCAATAGCAAGTGCAATTGCAGTTTTACCTGTTCCAGGTGGCCCAGCCATCAAAACTGCACGTCCTGCCATTTTCTTGGATTTGATTAGATCGACAACTATACCAGCAGCCTGAAATTGTTATAAATTGCCAATACATCAATAACAAAATTGATTCACTCTTTTGTTATGATCGGTCAATGTATGTTGTATATTAATGAATTCTAACCTCTCTCGCCGACTCTTGTCCCACGAGGCCGGCCGCGAATTGAATTGCAAACCCAGATTCATCAAGACCTAATCCTTTTATATGAGTATGTGCAGATATTCTCTGAGTTTTTGATGAACTTTTGACCTCCTCGATCTTCATCCTTGCCAACTAATATAATTATTCAATAATAGAATGATAAACTAGTCGCTGCCGCCGAAAAATGAGCTTGTGCAATTTTCAGAATCTCCGTCAGTTTCCCCTTCTTCAGTGTTTATGTATGACTCCACCAATCCGATTTAAGGAGAGTACAATCAAGAAGAAATATCATCGCTGTGCTCACTGCACCTGCGCATGTCGATTGTTTTATCAATAAACAATTTCTTACGTTGTCAATCAATAATAGGTGGGTATATAATAAACATCCGATTCATTTTTTTTCGTGTCTTTGCTCGATCAAGTATCACTAGCGAACGCCTATTCAAATTCCATATCAAATATATGGAAATACATAACCTCATTTGTGCGTAGTTACCGTTCCCAAATCAATTTGCAGCCTTTGTTTGTTCATATCTACGATAAAGTTTATCTTGAATAAACAACCAGTTCAGGTATTATGATGAACGATAATCTATGAGATAGAAACAATGCGAGTTTAAATCGTGTATCAATTTTTGGAGCATTTGTATTGTTCGGTAACATTCTCAAATTCAAATTCGGCGCGCTTAAAACTTGAAATTTTCTATGAATTCAAAAATTTCATGTATAATTACAAATAAAAGTGGACACAATAGAAGAAATCAGGAATTAATCGCCGCTGTTATACGATACGCAATTGGTCGATATAATATGAATATTTCGAAATATGAAGATAACTGATTTTCATCCCTGAAAGACATTCCGCAAGGATAAAGAAATTGTTCTCCGGTGTTAATTAAGATGGCGCGATATCCCTTTTTTCTAAACCGAAATGGCGCCCACCCGCATATGTATTTGTGTATATAAAAAAAAAATTTCCAATGGCGTCTTTCATACTATTCAAAGGCAATTCTTATTCGTGACTTGCGTAATTTTATAAATAACGTAGAACAGACTCTTTTAGAAAACCATGGATAAACCACAATATAAATTAAGTTGTACACTAATCGGACATAGTGAAGATGTACGTGCCATCGCAAAATTCGAGAATGGTACATTGATTTCAGCTTCACGCGATAAAACTGCTCGTGTATGGAGACCCAGCCGGTACAAAATGCTACTTTATACTATTACTAGAATATATATGATTACTGTCCCATAACCTAATCATTTCCTACTTCATAATATAAAATTGGAAAAAATGATAAAAGATCGAAGCATCAAACCGTTTGTAACGGGATTTGTGTTTCTTTCACAGGGACAGTTTTGAATATACCCACGCTGAAGTTTTACAGGGCCACAATAATTTTGTTAGTTCAGTATGTGTTTTAAATCCGACTGAGAACTATCCATCCAGTTTGATCATCACTGGTAGCAATGATAAAAACGTATGCATTTATACCTTGGGAGAATTGGAACCAATGAAGAAATTTCAAGCACATACAGATACTGTTTGTAATTTGAGACCTGGTGTTGATGATGGAACATTTTTGTCAAGCTCATGGGACATGAGTGCAAAATTATGGAGTTTAGACAACCTCGATGATGCTAAATTAGTTCTACGAGCACATACACTCGCAGTCTGGTGTGTTGCGGAATTAGGAAACAAAACAATTGTCACTGGATCAGCTGATAAATTTGTTATTGTGTGGTTGAGGAGTGGCAAACAATTACACAAGCTTGCGGGTCATAATGATTGCGTTAGAGATATTGCAGTCATCAAAGATGACGAATTTTTAACATGTGCTAATGACGCAACAATAAAACATTGGAATGCAATTAATGGCGCTTGTTTGGGCACATATTGTGGTCATGAAAATTATATATATGGCATTTCAGCAGTACTCAATGGTGCAATTGTTGTCTCATCGGGTGAAGATAAATCAATAAGAGTATGGAAAAATGGTGAAGTTGATCAAACAATATTTTTGCCAACGTCATCGGTTTGGTGTGTCACTTTTTTACCTAATAATGATATTGCCGCGGGATCATCTGATGGGATCGTACGCATATTCTCAGCGAATCCCGAACGCTGGGCAAGTGCGGAAATGTTGAAGTTGTGGGAACAATCGATAATTGACGATCAGATTAAAACACAAGCTGAATCAAATAAGAATATAAATGTCAATGAGTAAGTGTGATGATTTGTTGATTGTAACAAACGAATTAGTTATTTTGAATAGTCGAATACTAATGAATAGATGCTGAATCTGTGTGTGCTGCCTTAGGCTGCCACCATTGTCAGAATTGGACCGGCCGGGTAATCGTGATGGACAAACAAAGATGTTCAATGAAAATGGAAAAGCAGTCGTTTATTCGTGGTCAGCAACTGATCAACGATGGGTTAAAATTGGTGATGTTATTGGTGAATCAGGTGGTGGAGGCTCATCGAAACAAATGCATAATGGCGTTGAATATGACTACGTATTCTCTGTGGATATACAGGACGGTGTTCCACCCTTGAAATTACCGTATAACAAAACGGATGATCCGTGGGTGACAGCACAAAAATTCATCCACGATAATGAACTTAGTCAAATGTTTTTAGACCAGGTATTTCACTTTCTCTAGTCTTAATTATATAAACGACGAGAATCATGATTCTACAATAGAAATCTGTTTCGAAAGGTTGCTAATTTTATCATAAGAAATTCATCGGGGGCACCAACCTTCAACGCAAATTCGCAATTTGCTGATCCATTCACGGGTGGCAGTCGTTATATCCCAGGTTCTGGATTACCCAATGCACATAATGTAGCACCATCAACGACTGTTTCATGTGCCCCAGCTGATCCTTTCACCGGTGGTAATCGATATATACCTGGTGGAAATCAAATGACAACGATATCATCGTCTTCATCGTTATCGAATGCTTCCGTGACATCATACATTCCTCATGTTATTTATTTGAAATTGGAGCAAGCGAATTTGACGGCAATTCTTGGTAAAAGCTCTACTCAATGCAGAAAGTCAAGAATATACATTGGCATAAAATCCTCATCAATGTGTCAGTTGAATGATTCCTTTTTTCTTTATATTTCCAGAGAAATTGCGCGAATTGAATAGCAAACTAGTTGACAGTGCATTACGACTATCTGATGCGCAACTAGAATCTGTAGTGCAACTAGCAAAAACTGAAAGCCTCGAAACTAATCTAGAGAATTACGATAATTTATGGCAGCTCCTCAATTGGCCGATTGAATGGGTTTTTCCCGTGCTCGATATTACAAGGCTGGCAGTATTGAGAAAAGAACCTAATAATCAACTATGTACTGACAATTTAAAACCAATTGTTATGCGTCACATTGCAGATGATGCATTAGCTGTAAATCAAATGTTGGCATTTAGATTGTTAGCAAACATGTTCAATCACGAACGTGGTGAAAGATTCGCTTTGATGCACAGCGACGAGGTTTTAGATACAATAACACATTTGAGAACCCTCGGAAATAAAAATAATCAGGTAAGTGCATATTCCCTCCCCATTCAGTACGAAATTCAATTCATTTTAGTACAGATCTTCAATTGATTTTCTTTGTTTTTGATTTCAGGTTGCAATAGCTACATACATGCTGAATTTAATAGTTGGATTGAATAAATTAGATGACGCACAGGCTCGACCGCGTGTGTTAAATGTAATAATGAATATGCTGCCGAATTTGAAAGAATCCGAAGCTGTTTTTCGATTACTCGTAGCACTGGGTACACTTTTGTTAACGACATACAACACTGAAGAACGATCGGGACTGATTTCATTAGTAAAACAATCATCGGTTACAACCAATTTGTTGAATGAATATTCAAATCATTTAACAAGAACCGATCCACTTGGGAAAGTTTCGAGATGTTCAAAAGATATAATTGATATAATTGCCTAAAATTTATTACTTCGTGATTTCAAAAAATAAAATGATATTTTTTCAGCTGCACGTGAATACACATTCACTTCACATAATCATAAGTTTGCTTCTGGATTATACTTGCTAAAAGTGTCACGAATTATTTTTGTTTCATCTCCAATTCCCTCGAGGGATACTTTTGAATGTCGTTGCAACTCACAAATCAGAAACATCTATAAATATTTTTCTTTAACAGACTTATGTATTGAAAAACCAAATATAATTGAATATAATACTGAAAATGAGTCAGTGCAGTCGAACTATATATGCCTTACAAAAATCCTTGGAAATTTCAATATTTCATTGGTTAATTCACATGCGAAAAAGAAATTTAAATAAAATTCTTGAACAACAGCAATTCAAGTTGTGATGCAATGTATTTCTAGTTGCATTCAGTTAGAATATACAACGATATAAATATAAAATAATAATTTATATATATGGA
>JABMBR010005280.1:0-16716 GCA_018881525.1 Meteorus sp. PSUC_FEM 10030008
CTCATCAACAATTTCCAGTTTGAAGTCTTGAAAAGGATAATATTTCCGTGTGAAACTAAACATGAGTATTACAATTTTGATGACTTCTGCGTTGAACAAGGATGAATTTCACAATTATTGCAGTTTCTTGATACTTTCTTGGAAATAACGAATTGTTAATATAATATTATATTCAATAGTTGCATTTTATAAATGCAATACTTGGAATTGACATAAATGTGCTGATAAAATAAGTATCGGTTCAATTGTGTTCATAGCGAGTCTGGCTATATGATATTTCAAGATTCAAATTTAGTCTGGCGACATGAGCGCATTGGTTTATGTTTGATAATGCTGATTGGTCGTGCGTCTTGAGTGCACGGCCATCATTAATATGCATAGGCAGCGCGCTTGACCAGCGCGGCCGTCATAAGAAAAGAATAATTGGTACGAATGGTGAGTGAGTGCGCGCGCGTGCGCGTGGCTACTCTGAGATTGATTGTATGCAGCGCGCTTGATTGAGCGCGGCTAATAATTGTATGAAAAAACTAGGTCGGTAAGCGCTAGGTCGGTCAAGACCTAACAATGGGTACTTTTTCTATACTATTGGAATTATAGAGAGCGAATATTGTTACTAACCCTTCTCGATGAATTCTAACAGCGCGTTTCGGATCCCCATCAACGTCTTTTGATATTTTCTTCACATTGAATCAATCGAAGGAGCAATTTGATGCGAATACGATCTTATCATTAATAATCTATTAATCATACAGTCATAGACGTGCAACTCACGAATGTGATGTATATGAATCGCGATTTGTTGCAGAGTATCCGAATGACAAATTCATTCATTTCAATGTAGAATGATTCATTCTCAGATGAAAATCATCAAAACTATACACTGATCGGGATTGTTGATTTTTATTTCAAGATTAACCTGAAAACGGCCCTCCTAATCTCATAGAGAATTTTTGATAGATAGCCATCGATCTAGATCATCATTATTCGTCACAAATCAATTTAATAATCTTTTCGAATCATTCAACATTTTGATGAGAAGAATAATGCAAAAGTTTTTGCATTCGTATACAATATGTATGTAAAGTAAATCTTTCTGATACCTCGTGTCCGGAATAGGGAAAAAATTATTTCAGTAAAATATTTCGATAAAGTTGATGACTTTCGAATATCAGTCAACATTAATAACACCAGACAAAAAGCACTCGACGTTGTAGTTTATCATCCATTGATATCACTTTTTTGAGGAAATGTTGTATGAGTGCATTGAATTTTCGGTAAGCTCACGATTAACATTAATCTAATCGGACGTCATCAAACTGAATGACCCGATACGATAGACAAAGATTGACCAATCATGTTTATCTGTGAAGTGGGAAGACTCTCATTGGTAATCACAATATCAGTCAACACATTTCATGAATGATAAGAAAATCAGAATTATTTCAGAATCAATCGCTTGTTCATTATTCAAATTTGATATGTTTGATTTTGACTGAACGTATCTCTTTGCAAACACGCATTCTCATCTTTTCATGAAATTATTCGCGAGCACTGTGCGCAGTCAGGATATTTCGATAATTCCCTTTTTCGTCTGATGGGAATGGTGCGCATCGCGTGTAACATAGAAAAGATCAAAGGCGTCAGTAGCACCTGTCCTTTAACCCGCGCTAGTCCCCTCACAGCCCGTTGTCATCTGGCAGGATTGCGCCCGAAGGCACAACTGATGAGATAGTAAAAGAAAATGTGTCTTCATACATATATATGGAATGGATGGACATAATGCACATGACAATGATTCCATGTATTTATTTTTGCTTTACTTTGTATCATCAACTCTACGCATAACTCGTACCTAAAACCCCACGACCACTGGTACTGAGCATTCATTTGGATTAAATTTCAATTATCTTTATTGTTGAACTTTCATGTCGAGAATGTACAAAATCACGTAGCCGTTTTCATAACAATCAAGGAAGCATTTTGAATTAATTATAAACATAAGTCAATCAAGTTTCACACTTCCTTCTCACATTTTTCATGCACTAGTGAAGGACAATGGACAATTCTCATACGATATGTTATCGAGGGAAAGGTTCAGTGCAACTGGTCTAGGAGAAGGAAAGTGACTCAGGAGTTTTTTCTTTTATTTTCAATTCCATGAGACTTTCTAAAGTTCTCAACCCTATTATAATATCAGCATTCGATATCGAGCACTAACAGCTCATGGATGATTTATCACTGGGGATTATTACGAATGCATAGATTCTTAATTTTCATTGAACTTCCCGACCTTACATGTGCGTATGCAATAAATCCAATACTATCATTTAAGCTTATTGCTACGTTTTCCTTCATCACAACAGACAGTTGAGATCACAATGATATTCTTACATACATGATAAATGAAAAACTGAAGGACATGCGATTTTTTTTACACGAAAGATGTTGATTCTCAGATTCTGCCGAGTGCGGTTCACACGTGTCTAAGTGCGAGTGGTCGTTTACGGTTCACAAGACTTCAATTGGAACGAAATTCGATAGTATTCAACTTTCTTCATAAGATTCTTATAAAGATGGATGCAATCATACAATTAAGCAGATATTATTGAGTAGTAGGATTGAAAAAATATGCTCAAATTGGCTGTGTTGGATCTTTGGAACTCAGTAACAGTTCGTATTCTTTCACAAAAACAAAGTCGAAGAAGAACTCTCCATTTCGTACTAATTTTGCGGACAATTCTTTCTTTAGCGAATGAAATGAAGTGTTTTCAGTAACACTGGATTTCAGCACTGGTGTATCAACGCTCATACGTTCATGAAGAGAATGTATCAAACTACAACATAGAAAGTTGACATGGTTAGTACAGAAAATGTCTAAAAATTGTGTATGGAAGGAACGGATAGTTGAAGAAATTTCATGAGTATCGATATAAGAGGAAGCCATCGTTGGAGAATAACTTCGAGTTTCATACGCCGCAAGCTAAAACATATAAGTCATCGTTGTGGTGCCTTAGGCCACCGGGCCGAGGAACCCTAGAATTATCGTTAAACGTTATTGCCTAGACTCCATAGATCTTACGAATAAAATGCTAGGTTAGCAGTTGGTCGCGCTGTCAAAAGTGCGAGGGTGGACTGTTGCGTATGCTTTATACATCTATTCTTTTCGTCATTTGTCTTTCATATATGTTTGTAGAGATAGGTGAGGGGATTATCGTTTATCCCAGAAATTTCCTTTTTTTTTCGGCGTTGCAAAAGAAAGTTAAACCTACAAACTTTGCGGAATGTTTTCAATCGAGCTGAATGATGAAATCAATTCACTGAGTGATGATTCATGTATTTACCGCATGTAATTGAATCACTTCAAATGCAAACTTTGTTTGTGATAGTCCAATCATTTTCCGCCTGAATGCTCTGATTTTGTATGCAGCGAACGTCTGAGCTGAGTGAATGAATGTATTTTGAAATGATTGGAGTGCAAATGAAAGATTTCGTATAATAATGTTTCAATTTGACTAGTGCCAAAGTTTTCAATTTCGAAAGCATTCGTTAAAACTGGATTGAAATTATGGATTGAATTTAAAAATCAGCACAAATCAGATTTCCATTGGAAGTAGAATAATTTGGAACATATTCACACACGTTTACACCATCTGAATTCGGAATTAAATTCTATTATCTGAAGAGAGAAACTTCGGATATGGAAGAAATAATTAGCATAAAATGTGAGGGCATAATGTGATGTGAAAAAAAGAATTTTTTTTCCACGGTAGCTGAGTACATTTCAACCCCAACAGGTAGTATAGATATGTATGAATATATACACCGGACGCAACCTCCTCAACGTGGGGCTTTGTTGCGCGACAACAGTCAGTTGCGTATAATATCGCTGCATCGGACTTTGAGCAGTACCACAAAGGTCAAAGCTAGCTGTGCCCAAGGCATGTTCCTGCGCGGATATTACGCTGTTTTGAATACCCGGTTTGGTTTATGTACAGTTTATGTACCCTTTTACGGTTGATGCCAATGGCATGTGTATTTATTTAATATTGAGCGCGTTGGTAATCAACTTTTGATTAGCTCTTTCCACCTTTGATCTTTTGTTTACGTAATAAATTATTGATAAGAGTGAAAGAATTCAATCACTCTGTAAACTTCGAGTTGGAAATGGAAAGCTCGTCCTCAATCCTGTAAAAATTGTCTGGAATTTTTTTGGTTTCATCTTCAGATTCTGATTCTCAAGAAGATAGTATTGATTTTAATATTAATGGGGTTTGATATTGAACTTAACTGAACTTAACGGGGTTTGATGAACGCCTGATATCAATTACAAATAGAGTCATAGATGATACCAAAATCAATTTTTCCAAATCATAAATCCTATCATTGAAGTTCAAATTCGCGTTACATTATATTCACGTAATCACATGTTATGCTTGCTATTACTCATCACCATATTGGAGACATCTTACCGAGAATACATTAATTACAAAATTAACAAAATAAGTGATTTTAACGATGACAATTTTGTAATTCACGTCTAATTGAAGCATCGGAATAGAACTTTTGCGGAATTCATATACTCAAGGAATTGGTTTTTCATCAAGTTTCACCTATTGTTTGAATCAAAAGTGAGCTTCATTGATGGTTTCATAGTGTATTCCATTTTCAATCGGACAAAGAACCGAGAGGAGTTCTTTATTCTGTCATGAATCTTTTTATAGTTTATTCAATTTCTATTCATTGTTCAAGTGGATTTTTCCGACAAATTTGGCTCACAAATTCTGGCTGTAGTCAAGCCAGTCATTTCTGTTTTACGTGCCACAGTATCGTGTGTGAACGATACGTAATTACTTCACTTATTGATGTGTTATCCATACTTGAATCTTATCACTTAGTTGTGTACTCACGATTTCGGAGCATGACCTCATTGATATCGTAAGTTGGGGCAAAAATCTTATTTACATCAACACGCTATGAAATTTCAAATGATTTCGTTGGAATTTGATATTCGCTGTGGATTTTCCATAAGCCTACTCGGGTATGTAATTTTCGAATGCTTGACCTGAAATATTACTCTTGACACCAATAAAATCTACATTGAGCATTACCTTCGACGTCAATAGTAAGAAGTGGAACGATCAAGTCTTCATATCATCTCCGTCATTTCCGTTTCAGTTAGATGAAAAAATATACTCGAATAATACTTCTCTACCAATTGTATTTTATCAATAAACATTGCACAGGAAGGAAAAATTTGGAAAATAAATTCATTGATCAAATTGTTGGGTTCCATCTGATCTTCGTTAACATTATCCTCATGGATTGTGTCGCTTTAATACTTGAAACAAAGCTCATCTTTCCAACACGATGAAAGAGACTTCTGCTGTCAATTTTCAATCCGTGCACCTCCAGAATTTTTTCGTAAAGTGTCTACTGACTCTGCTGGAAAAAAAAACTCGATTCTTCTTCATCTTCCGCAATCATGTGTTCACAGGATGTTCACGAGAATAATAATCATTACGAAAAAATAATGCGACGATATAGTGTTGTCATAATTTCCATCATTCATTGCGATTAATCTCATTTTTTCATTTCTCGCCAAGTTTGAGGGGTGTTTGAATCGAATAAGGGGAATACTTCCCGAATTAGCGTTCTCATATGCTGCAAAACTCCAAGCGCTGAAAAAATTTTATATCAATCAATCCAATCATTTTTGGACATCGATTATTTGTGTGATTTTCCAAACTGGTCGTTCATTTCCACCGGATATTTCGGGAGCTGCTGATGCAGTGGTAATTCGTGTTTGATATACTGTTTCGTATACTTATTTGTATAATCGTGTTTGCCTATCCTGGAGAAATAGTCATTCTTCAACTTTGTTTTTCTATTACATTTTCAATTAAATGTTGGACCAACTGTACGTTGTCGCTCCCACTTTGCTTCGATAAATGATTTATCTCGCCGATTCGCGTAATCAACCAATGTTGGTTTTCCTTGTTTGTCTGTTTTTCGAATAGCTCATGTAAATTGAATGAGCAATTCATTAAATATGATACTTGAATCAGTTGATCAAAAAATTGTTTGGTTAGAAATCTGGTTTCACCGACCAATGTTTTTGTTCCTTTCATTTCATTCACACATGGGCTGCTCTTTTCGTCTTTCTTTTCTGTTAATCTATCAGGTGAATCCTTCGTATGGAGTTATGAATTCTCCTAATCCTATTGATCCTAGAAACTGAACCTATATAGTTCAAAATCATGTCATGTATGTGATGTATTGGTGAAGTCAACTAAATTGATGTTGACTTTAGACATTTCCAATTAATAATCGTGAGCATAGCACATAACTATCATGATGTCTTGCTTCTCTAATTAGTGTGGTGCGTCATAGTTCATTATCCGACCGACAAATACTGACTCGAAATAAAATTAGGAAAAATGTGCGTGACCCAATTGCTTCGATGATCATAAAAAATGGAAAATAATGGGTCTTTCCAGGTGAGTCCATTGAATTTACCGTAACGACGAAATAATGAACTTCGCACTTGTCTATTATCACATGGAAGATTCCATTATCGATGGCTTAACAATGATGACACACAAAAATATGTGCCGTGTGCATCAAGTGTGATGCGTGACTGGGATGAAGTGAGGAAACCTAACCATGAATAACAGATGGACCACAACTTTTAACATATCATCACTCACACAACCCTTGTACAGTAGAGTTCTGATAATTAACAAGGAATCATTCGTCTATCTATTACGAATACTATAATGGCATCAATTCGAGAATCCGATTCGGCAGAATAAATGAAGGTATAACGTTCAAGTGAACGTAGGGAAATGCGTGAGCAAATTCGTGCACGATATCTTCGAATATAAAAATTCAATAAATTGACAGTGGAAGATGATTCTTCCCAGTAAATGATCAAATCGAAGATGGATTCTTACATGATTGTCACTTTTTAGGAAATTATGTGCGTTAAAACCGCGTTAGGTTATAACGTAAATGAATTTTCATTCACTATGTTTCGAAACCTGTGTAGCAACCACAAATTCTAGTACCCATCCTACTTCCCAACACCGCGCCCATGCTTTGTCAGACCATTTAACTACTTCATGAAACTGATCGCTCCAAATGAAATGAGCAAAAATATTAGGAGATTTCATTTGGAAATACATGCAACATGCTGCATATTGCAAACATCATTTTCAACTGAGGTTACATGCAGCATTGATTTACTCTTGTTATCATCCACATATGGAAATCTACTCAGTGGAGTCTCAAATTACATTTATTGTGCTTTTATTTCCTCTATTCCAAACTGCACACAATTTCTTCTATCAATACTTCCATCAACGAAAAACATAACGAATACTTTTAATATTTTGAATTTATAGTTCTATCAGTAATAGAACCTTCCAATTTTGCTTCTATAATTTCTCCGATGTTATTTTCATCTATCAAGTTCCCATCAGTTACTTCCTAAAAATATCACTGACTGCCTACCCTGACTGAATCATTCGAATATTGTCATCCGTACTGTGATGGATACTGTATACACTATGATGGTACTCATCAAGTGAAGATAACCAACAATGATACTAACTGAAAGTATAGAACATTCTGAATGATCTCCATATCGGACATTCAATCCACATTCCCCCAAACAAACATCATTTATATTTATATTTATGCACAACATACGGCAGTGATTTTGTCATTCGTCGTGTTATGTTAACAGACTGTCGTGTGGCGCGAATAGTGCAGTTTTGTGTAAATGCTGAGAATTCCTGTTATACGTCAAGTTGGCCGCAGCCGCAATCAGTCACAATTGTCTTCTTCGCTTACAGATCTCATACGTCCCATCACGTGCACCGCACCCTTTTTTTCTATCCCTGTGATGTGAGTCCCTTTCTCTTCTTCTTCTCTATCTCACTTCCATTGTTTTTCCTATTTCTAGTAGTCTCCATATATATTCTCGGCTGTTGTGGGAAACTGTTCGTGTATACGTCGTAATAAATACCACTGGTTACTATTTCAACATCACATAAACTTAATTCGAAACTTATGGGATTCAATTTTTGCATACGACTATATGCAAAATATACAACATGGTAAGAAAGTTATTTACTCCAGTAACATATTTCATAGTGGAATTCTTTATTTAAATACTTCATATGTAACGATGATTAGATGTTTGCGAACGGTGTTGAACGTGCGTTGCACACGCACTTGAGAAGTCATCAAGGCTCGGTAAATTTCCCTTTGTGATGCAGTGAAGCAAATGATTACCCAAGTTGGAAACTGGTGTCTCGGACGTGCTTTATAGACACGCCCTCCTGACGATCCAAGACGTTTCGCCTTTGTATTGTAGGATTGTTGATAATTAAATTATTATTCGCTCAGCTGTGCATCCTCGTGCACCTGCATTGGACAATTAATGCTTCTATAATTTCATACACTATCGAATATTTGATGTTTGACTATCTAATGCTATGTAGTTACGAAGGAAAATTATCCGGCAACAGAGGGCCCTTTCGTCTTTGTATGGATTCTGATAGTTCATTCATTATTCCTATGATGCTAATTCGAGTCCGGTAATTTTCTGCATTGTTCTTTCTATAGGAATTGAGTGTGAATTGAGCAGTTGATGTGCTATGGAGCTGATTGATTTATGTTGCTGTAAAGTCAGCCGCTCCTGTTTTATTTTTCTTGTTCATGATAATTATAAAAGATCCGCAATTTCCACAGGGACGATTGTGGCATCACAGTTTATGTGGAATCATCACTATAACGAACCCGCCAGTCACATCGTCACAGTTCATACCTGGAAAATAGAAATCATGGGTTGGTTCAAGTGAAAATCACCGTAACAATAATGATAAATATTTACATAATTACCTTTTTTTCTACGTAATAACCCGATTAGAAAATCCGAAAATGAAAGCGTTCAACAAAAATCTGTTGATTGATGAATACTGCAACAGAATAAAGATGTATTCTCGAGATTGATTTGAAAATGATGTAAAACAATTCATTCCCGAATGAATCGCCCATTTTTTTCATATGCAACTCAGTGATCAAAATCCAATCATTATTCACTAGTCGATTATTCATGATTTTGATTAAATTCATATATGTATAAGACTACAAACAAAATGAGGAATAAAGGAACAAAAATGTTTGTACTTTATGCATAGTATTCGTTAAGAAGTTGAATGGAGTGACTGATCACAACAACTGAATGAAATTGGACATTCATCAAAACATCACGATTGGTGAATGCGTGAGAAGTGTATCGTGAATAAAGACGAAAGAAACAAAATCGACAACTTATACATATGCATAAATTCATTCAGATTTCACAAAATCGTATATGATATCGTTCTACGTTCATGCATATAGAGCACGAAGAGTACAGTCTAAAAACAGAATTCGCGACAGATGTCGAGAATCTCAGCGTCCAACTTGAGGTAGACGGCTGTATGCGCCCTAAAAGAAGAAAAAAAATCACCAGGGAATAGATGGTGTGGCATGAGAAAGAGTGAACAAGAAACACTGAGTATTGGATAGAAAGAGAAATGGATAGGGAGGAAGGACGAAAGAGTAGTGGGAGAGGATGAGTGAGGGAGACAACGAGTGAATCCAACTCGACGATTTTTAGCCTACGGCAAAGCGCCAATGGAAAAGTTGCATCTCTGAGTGCTCCACTCTGTTTTTCGGCTGCCGACATTCTCTGACGAATCGAAATAAAAAAAATGATGAAAAAAAGAGTAAATAGAAGAAATAATAATCATGAAACAATAAAAAAAACGTGTATTCATATGGATGGATATATAGGTATATATAAATGAAGAAAAAAAGCGAACAGGGAACACGCTTTTACCATTGCCTAGTGGCGAATTTTCCGCATTTTCCCTCGCTCTCCTCACCCATATTATCTTTTCCAATTTTTTTTTTCACAAGCGCGGAACAATTTCACGGGGAAACAGCTTTTTCGAATTGTTGAGATTAGATTGTTTCGGTGGATTTATAAATTTATATACAGATCATTTCTCCATTTTTGTTTCTTGTTATCATTGAGATTAAGTTAACAAAAGTCATTTGCACTATATAAATCAAATATTTTCACATTGACGTCTGCGGTGAATTTTCCCAGATTTCTATTCATGCACAATTTCCTGTAATCAATAACATCACATCTTAATGTGCTTCATATGAAATTTCTGATTTTGACATTATCTCAGAACCATCCAAACTTCAACTGTATCAACCGATCATACAGTTATCAACATAATCAATTCACTATCTTGCATTCTTCTCGATTTATCATCAGCAGATATGTCAACTGACTCTCACGTGTATTCTGGTTTCTGGTGAAACGGTTTTCGTTTCTTTTCATTTTTTTTTCACAGAATTTATCAATTCCAAATTTGGATATCAAACTGTGAATAGGAAGAAATGAGTAGAACAGCGGTTAATGTTGAAAAAAGAAAAACAGGTACGACGTGCGACGACGCGAAGTCTTGTACATAGATGTGTACTTTTCACTTGTATGCATATATATGTTTGGTATACAGACATGGTTGACGTGCTTTTATACCCTGCGTTTCTCTAGGTCTTTTTACTGTTTCCTTCCTTTGTACGCGAGTGTCTGTTTACTCTGCACTGAGCTCATTAGCTAACTCAGAGGAGGCGTTGAGGAAAAGGGAAAGGTGAAAAGAACAGAGTAAATACAGACGAGGACACAGCGAATGTATGCACATGTATATCTGGATAACAAAATGTACGTATCGGACATATTTGTGTTCATATTATTCTTTTTGGATCCTTCTTCATTTCTTAGTATTTTCTCAATTTTTGTTGATTAATATGTTCGTTCTTGTGCGTTAATTAGAAGATTAGAGAAGTTGCTGCTCCCCATGAATCACTAGATATTTATTACAATTCATGTTGCTATGAAATTTGCTGATGATTGGTTGAATCATTGTTAGATTATAATGAAAGATTTCTATCAACATTGATCAGAGTTGAGAATGAAGACATGCATGCATAATTTGAAGATTTCCAAAATTTCTTTACAGCTTACATCGGACTTCCATTATTTCCAGACATTCCAACATCCAAAATTTCAAATCCATGGCACATTTAAAGTATTTCATTTGTCTAAAAAATATTTAGTTTTCCTAAATTCTTCTGGCCTCAACGAATGATTGTAGAGGAAATGAACAGTTGGTTCTAGTTTGAATATTCGCATAAAAGTTTCACAACGCCAATACAAAATTACAAATTGACACAATAAAGTAGCAATTTCAGTTAGAACACAAAATGTGCACTCTCTACTGAATTCCTCACCGGATTTTATTGATGTAAATCTGGGATGAAATTCCGTCTTAGATAATAAGACTATCAAACCACATGAATGAGAATGCAGAAATATGTACGTAAACGAAGTAGAAACTAGAACCTACATTTGCCAGTTTTTCGATATAATAAGTGGATGAATTATTATTTCTACTATCAATTTTTACCACGGAATAATAGAAAGTTTCAATGACTTATTTTTGATTCACCGGCTGAAAGCAATGAGTTCCTGAAATTTTATTGTGTTGTCATCTTGCGAGGATTGGAGTGAGCTGATGAGAGTTAATGATTCGTTTTCACGTTTCACCTGCTTATTTTATCTTTCTTTTCCGGATGGCAAAACATCTACATAACTGTATATATATATACGCATAACTTCAGCAAAATATATTGCGGTGAGTCAAAGTAACCGAACCACAATTTCCAAGCCACATGAATATTCAAGGCGTTTCTGAGCGTTGATGAGTTTAACAAATTTGGCACCCAGCTTCCCGCATGTTAATAGCCTCGCTTCTTCGTTTTCACTCTCGCTCTAGCTTTTGCGCGACCTCAAATATTCCCGCAGGTTCCTTCAACCCGTTACATAAATTATCCTCCGTGTCATACTGAAAGTATACAGTGACATAGAAACTTTCATAGATGAGAAATAAATCAATATATTCATATTCGAGACAGAATGAAAAATAGAGGAAGACTTGTTTCTTTCTTTAGATAATTGAAACGAGAAAAAGGTTGTAGGAAATAAATTGATTTGAAAAAATATTCAAAGTGTTCTTGATTGATTGATGATGGTATTACACAGTTCTGACTCGATTGGAGGACGCATTTGATTTTTAACAATCAGAATGAGATATGGGTCTACAACAAATGTGAGCCAATGCTTTTTAATATGAAGAAAAAGTCTATTTTTGAATTTACTTTTCTTTTGTTGAAATTAATCGGTGTGTTTCTTAAGGAATGAAAAGCAATGTTTATCTACAAAATCCTTCATTGCTTATCAAGAATTATTCGCAAGCATTCTAAAGTATTATGGAGTACATTCTTTTCATGTTTTTGTATATCAAAAAATTTAGTTATCTGGTTATGTTCAATTGATAAAAAAAATAGCGGTTAAGTAGAGGTGGAAAAAAGATGAACAGGGCGGGACGAAATGGGAAAGTAGAATGGAGGAAAGAAAGGAAGAGGTCGGAGGAGCTAACGTATAAGCACGAGGTTGGGATAACAAGCTTTGAAGTAAGCTTACCATTTAGACGTCGGAGAAAAATGTTTTTCCGTTTCTTTTCCTGCCCAAGTTACACTTAATTCGCAGGACGAAGTTTTTCTTCATTTTATATCAAAAGAAAGAGCGAGTTTTTATCGTTTGTAATGCAAAGTAACATAATGAGAAATGATGCAAAGAGATTTTCATTTTTTTCATGTTTCTCACATTTTTTTCTGGTTCTCCCTCATCTTTTTTTCGTGAAGTGAACGTCTGCTCTATTGAAGGAGTGTGTTATATCCCTTACACTAAAATTCCAATTGCTATATGTATTTACAGTTAAAAAAAATCCAAATTCACCGCGAAAGCTGATACGGTTATCAAAAGCGCCCCAAGAGCGCCATGTGGCAAGCCAAACCACCCATTTTAACGCTCTATTGTTATGATTTATTATGGATATCGGAAGTGTAGGCACGCTACTCTCCCTCATCGTGAGCGACGCCTTGGGGTATCGGTCGACGAGAAAAAAAAATCACCGCCGGTTTTTCATCCATCTGCTATGAAGGAACACAAGTTATTTTTTCTCCTATCTTTTTCTTCTTCCATGTTTGTAACTTTTGTTGGTATAATTACATCTGATTGCTCGCAAAAATTATGTGCGCATCGTTAAGTTGTTCTGTCCATTCAATGATGTACAGTAAGGTATCCTGGAAGAATCAGGAAGACATTGGATTGTAGACAGAAAAGGGTAACGAAAGTGAAGGGTACCGATGGAGATTGACGAGCGTTTTCACCATCGAGTGAACGTGATGATCGACATCGCCACCATGACGGAGTCATTCCGGAATTTGAACCATAACAGCAATAATCATCGATGTGACTCCAATTTTCGTTAATTTCTCCCGTTGACACGGAAAATTCCAAGTAAACTTTCGAATGATTCGTTCTATTACTGTGACTGCTAGCCGTTGACAATATTTAGATGCCCTCACAGAGTGTCCAAGTGGAGAAACCAGAACTTCAATACGATCAGATGAAGATGATAAATTCACAAAATCCGTATCAGTATAGATTTATACAAAGACAATGTTCGGATGGAGTAACGTTATAGACACGCATCACAGAGGGTTGTTCGAGTACTTGGCACGTTTGTAAAGGGTATTTCGAATAGAATCCGTGGCCCATCGTCCAATTAGAAGAAATTACCAGTCGGGTGCGTACCTTATTCGTCATGGGGGGTCTCCGCAGTCCTGTACACAATGGTTGTTCCTCGTCCATTGTCCTCGCGGTGTGATTGGATCTTTTGTTTTTTTTTATTCTCTCTGTAGTTACATGAAAAAGATGGGAAAGAAAAAAATAGAGAATGAACGAAGTAAATAAAATAGAAATAGGTAGTGAAAGCCGCAGTTATTTGAGTACGTGCGGTCGTACGTGACGTTTATACTCTTTCAAGAAATTAATCCGTGACATATTGTTAGACGCCATATGATTTTTCTGCATGGTGAATTAAAATTGATTTTTCGTATTGAATTTTTTTCCCAATTTACATTTATATGATGAGAAAAAATGAAAACGTAATGAATTGATTCGTTGCTTCATATGATACGTAAGAGCTCGAATCTTCAAACGGACTATCGCTCAGCATTCGTATATTTTTTTATGAACGAGGAACGTTGATGGTCATTAAAAAAAAATTATATGGTGGATTGAAAAATGAGATTTTCAGTGATATGAACATGAGGAAAAATATTTCTTATCTAAATTCAAGCTGCGGCCAAAATTGCTTGAAGCGATTGAAAGATTAACTGATAATCATCCAGGTGCTTTGACCGATTAATCTTCCACCCAGCTATTTATGAGGAGATAAAGAAGAAAATTTCTATATGTACTAGGAAAAATTTTTCAAAAAGGCTGAGGCATTAATATCTATAATGTACATCGAATTCACAGCACTGAGGATAGATTGATAATAATGAAATTCATGTTTTACAGTAATTCTGAGTTTTTTCAAAAGTTAGCATCCAAATTTCTATCACAGTTTGCTGTCTAATTGCGCATTGCGAAGAATTCTATTGGTGGTTGAAAAGACAAAGAATCCGTACGTTTTCATGGGGATTGAGTACCGGAAATGAAGTTGTAGCAATAAAGAATTCTATCTAAAGGTAATAACGGAATTTTCAAAAATAAAGATTAGTGTCGAAGGATAAAAAAGACGTCATGATGCTATCGCTGGATGATCTAACACCAATCATAGATCATGTATCATGTTCGAAAATACTTTAGAGTAATCTTCTGATTCATTAGTTTCAATGATAATAAAAAAATATCTGATAGCTACCCAATAGATATTTTGTTAATGATTCCGTAATAGACTTGACGATTGTTCTTTTGTTCTCGATTCAATTGCATAAAAATCTATTTTTATTTCTAAAGAGAACGAATTCGAAAATGCTGATCAAATCGAGATTCAACTAAGAATCACCTTGAATATTCTCTCTTTTTTCCTTCTCATGTAAATCCTCCAGAGATTTATTCTGTTACTATTGGGAAATGCTAGAATTTGAAGAACTTTCATTAAAGGTTGAATGAAGATCAAATACGAAAAGTGGATATACGTTTTAACTAAGTTTTCACGTAATTCGTTGGACTTCAGAAGCTCCTTTGAATAAAATAAATACCATCTGTACGTGTATCAATTAATAATGAAACTGCATAATATTTGGCAGAGAGTGCCATTTTCGTTGCTTAAAAATATATATTCTAATATAGTGATCGTGCGATATCTTGATCTCTCGATGCATATTCACGGACTAAAACAAAATCAACGAAACAACGTGAAAGAAGTACACTGCGGATTCCGGGCTGTCAGAAAAAATTTTCGAATTCTATTCAAAACCTTAATCATCAACACCGGAAAATTAATCTTCTCATAACTCAAAATCATTTCCTGTCCTCTCGAAAAAATGTGGAATTGATTTCCTGAATTTTTACCGAGAAATATTCATCCACACATCCCTGTAGTAAAAATTCCGATCGTCCATTCAATTCATCTGCGAATAAGTATAACGATGAGAATCGAATAACTATAAACCAATTCCGCGAAAAATTCTGCATGGAGTAGAACAAAAATATCAGGTTGACATTCATTCTTGCCCAATAATTCATGCTGCCACCAACATTGGACATGCATGTCATGACATACACCGCACAGTCCTATTATATTTATATACATATAAAAAGCCTGAGGGTTCATACATAGTATCATATGTATATATGTTTAACGTATAGAATAGAGATCCTTTGACAAAACTGTCCCGAGGGAAGTGCTTTGGGGACCAGCGAACTATATATCGTATATGACCAACCATCAGGAAATGACTGAACTACGTTAGGATATTGCGTTATGTCGCAAGGCGCTATCCCTCTTAAAAAGATCCCACTTTTATCATGTATATATATGTATATAACATCATCGGAATTCTCAAACATCAGCATCTCCACCATCTTTACTATCTTCACCTTATTCTACCCTTGCATCATCTCACCGTAATCGTGTGAGTTGATATAACCACGATGAAACGACTCGTGATGATGAGATTGTACTTTTCCATTCAAGAGCCAAGTGAGTGACCTGCCGGATGGTGATCTTTTTAATCTATTGACTTTTCCCTGCATCGTTGGAGGCATTATCATTGTTCTCTTTCTATACTTCAAAGTGTATTCATAAAGTGGGAGGAAGATCACTCCGAGAGGGTTTACCTCCAAGAAGGTTAACAAACATCCGATGGACAATTGAACGTTGATCAGAATCTCGGAAGTTCTTCAGAACGTGCACAATCGAAAACATTCAGCATGACTACTTAATCCTTCTTGACATTTAATGAAATCGTAGTACATCTGAGTCCACTGGAATACTCCTGATCTCTTCTATGTGAGAGCATTGCGATGATATCCTTTCCTAGTTCTGCATGGATGGCACAACCAATGCGGATTACAGCAGTACACGCCCAGCATAAAAACTGACAAAAATTTGGATGCCCTGATCAATAATTAATAGATCAAACGAACTTACCAAGTGACGTTCGATCTAAATTATATGAAGAGCCTCGTTCGAGATGATTACAAGGTAGTACGCATGTTTTCGTACG
>JABMBR010005281.1:0-16709 GCA_018881525.1 Meteorus sp. PSUC_FEM 10030008
CCCCCCCCCCCCACTCTTTTATCACAATTTATTTTTCTTTTTACCTTTTTTTCTTTCCAATGTTGACGCCTACTCCTGTCATCATCATGAGTGCCCACAGGTTTTACCTGGCAAATATCCCACGCACACTTTGATTTGGTTACTACGAATGTATTTTTGTTTGAGATCATTTTGGAGATGAGCCAAAATCTCACGAGGCATCATGTGAAGCTTTTGTGGTTGTTTGGTGAAAATGTTGTATAGAGTTTTCGTGTGTGGTTGTGTTTGCCTCTCTTAACTGGGCATCAGGTCGATTACGTCGATAAGCTGTTTGGGATCTACTTGTTTTTCTTCTTTGTTTTTATCTTTTTCGCATTCTGTTTCTCATATGGTTTTTTTTTATCCACTCAAGTGGTAGGAAAAGGAAAAAAGAGGAAAGGAGGAGGTTAATAATGGAAGGTTTTAATGTTCATGGATTGAGTGGTGAGAAATTATCTGGGGAATTTTACTGGTGCATTGGGTAAATTATTTTTTCTATAATTTATTGTGGATTGATGTGACGATTTTATGATTAATTGTTGATTTGATTGTAGTGAGAGATGGTGTGGATTTCATAATCGATGTGTTTGAGAGGGAGGTTTATTGTATGAACTGGGTTGTGGGTCGATTATGTTGATAAGCTTTTTGGAATTCACTTTGCTTTTCCTCTCTTGCGTTGGATTTTTATATTTTTTTTTTTTTGTGAATAATAACGGCTGAGCACTGGGAAGAGATGGGTGTTTGATGACTGGATAAAATATGAATTTATGGAGATAATTTTGATATTGGTAATTGTGAATTTGTTTAGAAATAAATATCGATTATCGATAATTGAGAATTTATGATTGATGAGGATAATTTTTTAATTTAGAAATAAATAGTGAAATATAATTCTTGCGACGGGAATTTTATTCGATCGATGCTGTCTCACTTCACCCTTTATGCCAGTATATGTTGGGTACTTTGAACACACAATTGTGAATGAATAAATGAGTGGTAATAACGAAATTAATTGCAACAAGCAATATTCTTTCACCCTTGTTGATTTCTTAATTAATTCAACCAATGTTGAAGTTTGGGGAACGACGGAAGAATCTTCAATTCGTTTTTTCTTAGCCAAAAATCATCGTAGATATTCGTTCAAAATATATTTTTCATCAGGAAAGCAAGCTCTATGCAACGGAACAACGAACACTGCTCCAGCTAGCTCAGAAGGCTACTTCCCAAACGGCTGCGAAAAACGCAGTGTTATCAACTGCGTTGGATAGTACTCGTCATCCTGATGAAAACCTTTTTTCGAACCGGTTTCTATGACCATATTTGACTGAAAAAAAAAAACAATTTAAAGCATCGAATTCTGTAATTTCTCACTTATTTTCCATGCGAAAGTTCACATCTCCATATAACTCAATAGCGCATCTCAAGTTGTAAATGTCCTATACTGATATCGATGTGTGCATCGAACGTCAAGAGATGCTGAAGAAACTTTAGCATTCAATCTACTGATTGCCCAGGAGTATGATAACTTGAATGAATCTCGAACAAAAATACTCGCCCACTCTTCCCAACAATATCAAAAATCCCTCAACTCAATCCAACCCTCTATGAAATTCGACATGAACACAATCGAATTGCCAAATAGAAGTGACATAAATGCACTCCAAACTCCTTCAACCAGTTCATCACTTACCGATGATAATTCGTGCGTTATAAATTCTGCAGACGCGTGAACAGCAAATTTCATTGACGTCCGCGAAAAAAAAAACCGTATCCTGTCTGTTACATTGAGGGGTTGTGAATTTGTATTGCGGTTGTTGCGCCGCATAGAAGAGAGCATCGGCCAAAAGTATATAGTCTTGGGCGTCGACATAACGCAGAGGATGGTGAGAGTGTGGGGAAGAAAGAGCGAGTGAGAGAGTTGTAGCGCAAGCACCCCCTGTTTTCGGATCGATGAGCGTATACCTAGCCTTCCACACAGCCTCCCATGCAACTATTGCCCCGCCTATAACCTCCTCGTCGGCATATACAGGGTGCGTTCACCTTGTGTCCTCTCTCAACATCTATATATCCCTTTCATACCGTTCCCTCACCCTTTATGTTCTCCTTCATCGTCTGCCACCACCGCCAGAGAGATGATGCTGCTTTCAATCGTGATTTTATATGAAGACAACTCACCACACGTGAAAACTTCCAAACAAAAATAAAATACAAAAAGTATTATCGATATATAGTTTGGTAAATCTTCGATAGAAAGTTTTTCTTCCTCAATTTTATCTCTCCGTATTTAACTCGTTTATAATTCAACATCACATTTCACCCTACATTTAATTAAAAATAGGGAGTCATTTAATTTTTTTTCTTCTCTGTTATGAAATTTTATTTTTATTCTCACATTTTTTTTTCTTCAGTCTGACTGTAATTTCTGGCATTGTTCTTTGAGTAAATTGAACAAGGGTGAAGGGTGGCAAAAACGTGATTGACGATACGTGCCAAAAAATAAAGATGACGTTGTATTTTCTCCTTCTCTACGTACATTTTCCTTTATTCGTTTTATTTCTGTCCATGTATTTGTGTATACGAGTGTATTGTCATGTTTCATTATGGGAAATCGATTGTTCTTTAATGCTCCTCTTTGTACTCTTTTTTTTTTTTTTTTTTCATTGACTAATACATGTTCTTGTCATTTCCGTCGTTGATGATATTGCATCCGACAGGTGAGCTGTTAAAGGATATCAATATGACAACAATGGGTTGATGTTACATCAACATTTTTATGGCAGTAAAGTACTTGTAAAAATAGAAAAAAAAATAAATCCGGAAGTGGGGCATAACGAGGTGAAAATATCTGTGGTAAATGCTCCTCATCATCACTGTAAACGTTAATGACAGCAGCCTTGACCTTTGATACAAAATGGTACAGAAAGAAAGAAAGAATTCATTATGAATATTTAAATGGCCCGGAGTTAATGAGATGCGTGAAAATGAATTATGACTTGGTATATTTTTTTTAGCCCCCATTCATTTTCCCCTTTTGTTTGCAGGTACGAAATTTCTTTGTAGCGAGGTCATTGCACCAATAAAAAGTGAGGTGGATGACATTTGCCTGCAGATCATAAACTTTGAGGACCTTAGTGCTCAACCACCGCCACCACCGGCCGTACCTGCGCCCAGTCCTGCCAATAATCGACTTGTAACACGATGTAAGTTAATTTCTTTTTATTTCAATATCAAACAAGAATAATTATTCTAATTCATTAATTTTTCTTCCTCAGTTTAAAAAAAGCATCGCGTTGCATGACCATCACCCTTTGAATTTGTAATTCAACTAAAATTCATTCATTCTCATATAACGTGGCCTGATAATATCCAACGAGGTCAAATCACACCCTGAGGAAGTGGGTTGTCAAGTAATCATTGTAACAGCAGGGCCAAGATTGAGTTGTGTGTGTATGTGTGCTATTACCGCATAATGCGGTTGGCTATTATAATAACATGAGATATTTCCAAGTTCACATTTTGTTGGGCCAAGTCAGAATAGCAACGGGTAATATGTGGTGAGATCAATGATTCGGGGACAGGTGTACTGTTTAACATTAAATATATATCAGTGGGTGGGACATGGTGTTGAAAAACACATCAACATTTATTTCGTATCGTAATTTTCGTATCTGGTGTTTGTGACTCTGGTTGTACACACACGCCTGCAAACTATATTTAGAGGTCTCTGCAACGGCGGCCAGCCGGCAAACGCGCGTCTAAACTGTTAACCCTGACCTGGTAATAAACGTTACAGTCGTTGTCGTCGTCGTTGTCGTTGTCGCCGACGCGACTCCTGGCCCGTCCCTGTACACGACGCCGAGGCGACTCGACTTGTTGTCCGTATGTCGCATCGTCAATGATTGATGAATACTTTGACCAGTCACGCTCCTTCTAACTCCTAAATTCATTTGACTCTGTCACATTCACGTTCATTCACTGAGTAAATTATGATCCTCATGTTACAGCTTTGTTGTCAGATTTTTTCAAATACTTGAGTTTATTTCTTCTACATTATGGATATACATAAATTATCATTACATTGAACCATTATCGTTTTTGTTTTGTGTCTCAGCATAAATTTGAATATTTTAATATACAATGTCGGGATGCAAAACTTTTCTTAATTGAGATCTTTTTGGAATTAGTCGATAGGGCCAGGGCTTCATTTCGTGCTGGATTGTCCAGAACTGGTGTCGTTGGTCCACCGAGAGTGAGAAATCGACCAAGAACAACATCAAACGTGCCTCAACATCGGCAGCTCGCCGACGGGACCATTTTAGACGAGGATGCATCAGAAAATTGGTAATTGGAATTATTTGCCGATCAATTTCGTATCATTCCATCCAGGATTCAATGTGGTGATATTGATTTCAATGAGAATGTAAATGTATTTATTCACTCAACATACACAAGTGTGTTCCACACTCGTATTTATCTCTACTTGTGTTGCGTGTTTGTTATCCATTGTGAATCGTGTCGATTTTAAACTTGTATCGACGACACAAATATCATGCTAATCAATAGTAAGTTGTAAAATATTGTTGGTACATAATTTACTATATTTCGTATTTCATTCTCTTCATCATCTTTATATTTTTTTTTGTGTAGTCATTGTTCATTTCTATTCTTTGTGAAAAAGAAGGGGACCTCGATTTCCTGAGCTCTCTTTTCCACCACTGCCAACGCCGCCTCTTCTCAATCGATCTCTCATTTCTCTTGAGTGGCCGCAATTCATTTAACTACTCTTTACCACGCATTCATCGAACAGCGAATGAAATTGAAATTTTTTATGACAGACAATTCAAACAGAATTTTAATTTACCGTGGTGAAGAGTATCCTACTTTTATTTTCAATTGTGGTCGATATTTCGAATCACATAAATTCGGAATTTTCAATGAGTTTGAATACCATTTGTAAATATTTCATGATCATTCTATGTTCAACAGGAGTGAGGGAGCGGAAAGAAGATGAATTGAAGTGGTCCACTATGTCCCACTTGTCATATTAATTTTTTTTTTAAATTACTTTTTGTTAACTCACCCCTCACTTTGCCTACAATATTTTCGGTGTAATAAAAGGAAAAAAAAAGGACACGAGAGCTCCAGGGAAATCAAGATGAAGTCAACTTCTCTCCTGAAGAGATCCGAGTGATTAAAAACCTCGTGTTTCCATATGTTCTCATGCAATGCCGAGTTTTTGCGCTAATGTATACAAGTTAGGCAGACAACCTAGCAAATGAGATAGGCAAAGCGATGAAAGGTACTGTGGAGTAGTCGGAACCAGCAGCAAGGGAGAACACGCAAGTGAAACACACAGGTCCGAGTTCGCCATGTCACATTTCTACCTGACAACGACAATGAAGTATACGGAACTCTGAAACATTGTGTGCTGATATTGTACACGTAGCGAATCACGCGACGACGTTTTGGTGTAATGGTAAAAATGGAGAGTTGATAAAATAATGGGAAACCCTGAAGTCTTAACACCGGATACAATGTGGACATTTCAAATGGCTAAATGACATAAACACATCTACGAATTGTAATTTATGTTCATGGACACATTCAAGGTCCAACGAGTATTTAAGCATTTGTCGCACACATCTAAATTAAAATTCACAAAGACATACTTTCTCATATTTGAGATATTACACACGCAAATGAAATCGAATAATCCTAATTGTGATTTCAAGAAAGAGCCACGACAGCTCTGTATAAATTGAATATATTATACCTCGCTCTACTTAGTTCCCGTTCATTATATATTTTTTTTTTTTTTTTTTTTTTTTCGAAAGTCGAATACGCAAACTTTTGACTATACACACGACTGCGGTGGTAGTTTTGTGCATGTATGGTATACACAAATTTATATATGTATACATAACCGTCATGTGTATATATCGATTGGTGGACTCTGACCTAACACTGACATACTTGGCAATCCCGAAGCAAGCTGACCTCCGACCTGGCGTCCGTCTATCGATCATTTCTGTAACTCGTTGTTTTTTTCCAATTGTTATCATCAATTTTCATAGTTGTATACAATATCAACTCATGATATTTAATAAGTCATTACTACAATACAGCACTGAGGTTATTGATGATGATGATGGTGAAGTTTAATCATTGAGTTCCATACATTTCTGTTCTCCCCCTGGTAAAAACAGATTGGTTGAAGAATTGAATGGTTGGATAGTGACGAATGATTTATTTACAGCCCATTGACATGTGGCTCACCAACAATGGTGGAGTCTTGGGGTTCCACAAGGATCAGCAGTACATCGCCACCTTCATCAGGTCCACCACCACCATTGCCAATTCCGATAAGTACCAGCGCCCATGGCGCTTCCGCTGCAAGACCATGTACAACGACGAATGCTGCTCCAATAGCAAGTCCGGAGGGCGTGAGTGATGTTAGTATAATGACTACATCAATTGCCTTCTTTGTCTCGTTCTTTGATGCTCAAAGCATGTTCATTTTTCCTCTGTTCTCTTCTCCTTTCATCTGTGTGTATTAGAACTTCATTCAATTATATTGATCCAATTCCTTTCATTCCCAGACTATCACCCTCACTATGACATTAGTTAAGCAATAACAAATACAATTACGATGTGAAATTCTCCCTTTGTTCCCGTTAAGCGAAGGCACTTTCCTCTACTATGATACAGTTTTCTCTTGTGGATATCAATTCGCTTGGGAATTATTTCCTCAAAGTTTTCGTTTAATCAATGTTTTATTATCCCCACAGGTTTCACCGAAATCTGGAATTTGGGACGGTCAGAATTCCTCACCAGGAAACGGTAATGAGGGACCGTCCCGAAGTGTTTCGCATGCAGCTAGTTTGGATGCCATTTCCAGGCGAATGGTTAAATCTGATACGGCTAGAATACCATGTAGAAGTCTCACATGCAGCGTTCGTAAGTTTTATCATTTATTCATGATCGTTTATAGATATCTTCCTTTCCTGGTTATGGAATATATTATTTGTTAGTAATTGAGATAAGAGTGTGTTTGAAAATGTTGGGTTTGTGATCGTTCAGTTGATGTCTCTCTGTCGTCACACCCCTTTGATGTCCTCGGTGTTCGTATTCGATGTCACCTGATTATCTACCCCTCAATCTTAATCCATTGTTGTAATGGATGCTATTAATACATTCTTATGTTTGTCTGCAGTATCTTTATGTTATCACTGCATTTATCAAGCTCATTTATTCTTTTATTTTCCTATTACTTCAAATCCACAAACCTAATTTACCGCGTTATCAATTGATTATGTTGGTAGCCTGTGCTATGGTGTACTCTGCTAGCGCCATCTCCCGAAATAATTGACATACTAAAATACAACCCTTATGCAGAGTTATCTGTTGGTGACCTCGGATCGATCGTGAAATTTCTATTGTAGTTTATCTATAATAAAATAGAGGAAAAAAAAAATAAATTATTAGAGAAGAAAATAAATTTAAAAAAAGCATGATAAAATGAGATTAAATTGGATATGAAAGCTCAGATAAAATATTCTAGTAGCGGGTCGAGGGAGTGAACGCGTGACCGAGCTCGAGCGCTGGCCAGCAACGGTCGATAATCTGATGGAAGGTAAAATATATGAAGAAAAGAAATGAAAGAAATAAACTTCAAATGGAAAAAATGATAAATGAAAGAAGAAAAAGTGAAGAAATAAATTAAAATACCAAACGTTTAGTTGGGTGGATGATATGCAACAGTTTGGCTCTCCACCGCGTGCAGAAAGCTTTTACATCAAAGAGAGCGCGCGGCATTTTGCCGAATGTCGCTTGCACAAAATCCTGACTTACCAACCAACATATATCAAAGCTCACCACCCTTAGCTTTCTATCTCTGTATCTATTACACCGATCTTCACAAACACAGCAGAAAGCTTAATTGTTTGATATGAAAAACTTCATAATTACGATGTAAAATTACTTTTTTTTCTCAATTAATTCTTCTATATTCGTTATCCCATTACTAATCGATTGCGCTTTTTAAGGGCTTATTAATTAACTTGTGTTATATTCTACTTTTATTCAGGCTTTTGGACGTTTATCAGGAATTCTAACTTTGCACCCATCATTCATATGTAATATAAAAATAGAGAACAATTCAATAATTGTATTAATTCATTGTAATATAACCATCCTAGATCATCTTCAATTGTGGAACGAGTTCATGTCCAGTTATGAGTAATGAAACTTAGAAGTTCATTACAAAAGTTCTTCTGTCTCTCTGTTCATACCTATGTGTTATATATAAATACAAAAATCACATTTGATGCAGCTTATATGGATGATGATTCTTCCAAGTCCATAGAAAATTCAACAACACTGGCCACCACTAAAAAACTGCTTTATTTATATTTCGAGACCCTTGAGCATCTATTTTATGGATTCGCCTGAATGCCTCTGAGTCTCGCTGAATAATTGAATTGAAAAGCAAACAATAAATAGTGAAGTTAGAGTAGTAGAGTTCATGCGTAACATTCTAACAATTTTTTTTTCATTCATTTTTTTATATTTGTTCCATTTATATTGGTGAATAATTGTTATTTATGTTGTGAATATTTTTTTTTAGCAACAAAACATTCGAAAATATTTCCTGGTGTTGCGTCAGAGAGTGATCTTCAACGATGGCGAGCTTCGAAAGAGAGGAAATCACCATCGCTCAGCCAAATGGGTTCAGACTCTGTCAAACATAAAGTAAGCCGAATTGCCAAACGTATTTGTTGTCATGTTCTTTTTTTAACTGATAGACGCCAGAGTTCATTGAATCTGAATTTAGACTTCGGTTTATATCTTCATTTTGAGTTCGTTCTGTTTATCATCAGTAAACAATCAGTCGAATGTAAGTTCAATTAAATTCGACAATTTATTCGTTTAAGAATTTTCAATTTTTAATGAGATCAATAATGAATTTTCTACCATTAAAGTATCAACTTGTACGAGAATAAATATCTCGTTCAATTTAAATTGAGATTGAAATTTGGACACTTCATTGAGGAAATGAAATATTGGTATCAGATATTGGCTTCCATCAAATCAGTTTGAAGGGATGCAGAATTATTTTCCATGACATGCGAACGAATTTCAAGATATTTTATGAACATTTCTAGAAAAATACGACAATGAACGAATTAATTTTCAATTTTTTCATCTAACACTAATTTTATTTCAATTATGATCCTGACTTTCTTCACTCTGCTCTCGTGACACAGTTCTCTCTTCAGGACAACGGTTCAGCAAAATACTTCCAGGGAGTTATGCATACACCAAACATGGGAGAAAAAGTTGCTCAGGTAATAAAATTTTCATTTAAACATTTCTACGTCTTTACGCGACAGTGAATAAATTCCCGTTGAAATATTTCCATGAGCCAGTTATTTAATTAACCACCTCGGAAAAATTCCACCAAAGAATAAGAAGGAAGAAAGAAAAAAATAATAATTATAATTATCATCACAAAAACCACTACAAAAGGTGATTATAAATATAAAAAACTTTTATTCCACCTTTATGTGAACGTTTATCTATGAGGGTATGCAATCGAAAGAGGTGGTAAGTGGAAGAACGCGGGGAAAATGTTTCATAGGTGAACCACCAGACTGCGTATCAGTCAGTGTCGCAGTGTCCACCGATCAGCACGGTGGATCCTGTGCTTTACATCGTTGCATTCCTTCGTTTTCCGTCCGCACACGCACGTCAAACCAGTCATTTTTTCATTCACATCACATTCAAATAAACAAACAAAAGAAACAACATCACAATGAGTGACAATAAAACAATTCGTCACTGTCAATTATAAAATTGAATAATAATAAGTCAATGGCAAAGCATAAAATATTCGTAATCTTCCAAGTCTTCATTTGTGTTGAATTCAGTCTTTCAATTGTGTTTCAAAAATTTTATAATGATCACCTTGAAAATTGGACTTAATTCCTCTAATTGTTCATTGTTAATAATGAAAAAAATTTATAAACAATCCTGAATGCTAATTGGATTCATTGAAAAATCTTATGAATATATTTCTAATTCCATTTGCGCTCTGGTAGTAAAATCCAACGTTTTCATTTGTCATAGTACATGATCGAATGTGGGTTAGCACAAAAGAGTTCATCAATTCCTAATGTGCCCTTGCTATTTTTTTACATACATTTCTCTTATACACCACTATCACATAATTATATTTACTGACGCACACATTAATACAATGCGAAAAAGTTGACATAGTATCGTTCACTTTAATATCATCAATGAAAGAAATCAATCGTAATCGATCACATCGTTGATATTTATTCGCTTCATTTGACTGTTTAATGGAATGAAAATAGCGCGCCTCAACTATTTCAATGAGATGTGAGGAAAATCGATGAGGTAATCGAGCCATGTCGGATACGCATCCACGTGTACTCTCTCAGACACATCCACTCAACATATTGCATGAAATTACTCTGCATACACTTGACAACCATCATAAATTTTTGCTCCCTCATTTTTCTTTTTGTATAAACAATTTCAAAACATTTCTCAGAACCACCTGTCACACATTGGTCGTCATAGAACTGACCTGCTTAATAATTCGCATCATAATTTTTTTTATTTTTTCTGTTCCACTGATAATTCACGTATGGCAACAATTCTCATATGTGGACTTAATGTCACTTCACTCAACTTAGTCACGCGATACATCGAATTGCACTCAACTGGATTATTTCACACGACAATACAACACGACTGGATAAATTGTGAATGTGAATTGCACCTGAAGCCCCACTGTTTTTCAATTCATTGCAATTAAACAAAAAAAAAGAAAGAAAATTAATAAAAAATATATAAAAATCAAGTTCCTGTATAATTAATTATCAATTAAATGATCAATGTTGAGGATGAAAATACAAAACTGAATTGTCATAGTGAAAGGAATGATGATTGCACCAGTTTGTCATCGATTGTTTGGCAAGAGTATGAGCAAACGTATGAGGAAATTGTTGACGACGATGTTATAGACATTAGTGGCAAAAATACAATTGTCGTTGTGGGTGAGGGTGATCGAGGTGTTGTTTGTGAACTGGCGCCTCACAGTACAATGAACGTGGGGGTTGGTAGGATTTCCGAGTCCCCCAGCCCCCAAGACATAAGATTGCTTCATGAATTTGTTGAGGACATTGAGAAAGAGCAAGATGATGAACAGCGCAAACCAGAAGAGGAAGAGGTGAGATAGAAACTGATTGAACTTGTGTATTATCAATACGTTAGTTGTCAATTGGAGAATTTTTCTCTTAAAATAGGACAATTGTGCATCTTTGTTTTTTAATATGCATCTTCATGCTTTGGAATTTCATGTGATCGTGTCCCTGGTAAATGTCTGCGCTTGCGCATCTGGTACATTTTCCTTTCTTTCTGCTCACTGTCAGAACGAAATCAATAGGTTTCTCATGTATACAGGTGGCGGCTGTGCTCGCCCTCTATTCAGGGGTGCTACTAGGGATGCGACGCAGTGTAGCATTCTTGTACAATTCAGTGTGTACGTGTGTTGTGTTATTGAAGTCTTATAAAAGAACAACAAATTTAATTTGATGGTTTATTCATATTTGTAATGTGTTTAATAATCATTGAAAATTAATTCTCATGACAATTTGTTTGTGTTCAATGAATGGAGAATATTTTGTGACGTATCAAAGTGCCTTGGAAATTGAAAAACTCGCGCGATGCTGAAGGTTCGACGGCAATCGCTCACGGACAAAAATATCCGGGGCGTTTGGTGTCACCTGGCATCATTAGCGTGAGTGGAGGACGATATTCGCGATGTGGTCGTCGAAGACGTCGCAGAAGGAAAAAAATGGATTCAGTATGAATTTACAAGGAATAAAATGGAGAACAATGGATTCGTAATTGCTTGAAAAATCACGTTCATCGCTGGTGCATTGTCAGAAGACTCGTCGCGAGCATCTACACGCAAGATAATTAATTAATAATAAATTTACTGATAAATATTTACCGATAAATACAACGCACAATCATTCAAGGCAATGAAAAAAAAAGTTCAATATTGTTATGTGCACCATATATTAATTATTTATTCGTCAAGACTGACATTGAGAAAGTTCGTTAATTATTACCAAATCATTTTTTCAAATTTTGTATCAATTATAACTGGAACGATTCCAAAGACAAAACCTTTAATGGAAAAAAAAAACAAAAATTAATTAATCACATACACGAGACTGTTAATACGTTCCATCCAATACCAATTAATTGTTATTTGAGCCCTTTCTATTTGATGCACGTTGAAAGCGAACAGCGAATTTCAAAGAGAATTCAACGATAATTAGGAAAAGAGGATTTAATGAAAAATATTCACCACATTGATACTATTGGAAATTTTACATGCAATTGGCACGACGAGCACTACAAATAATTACAATTACCACATTGTCTTTCATATATGAAACTATCACGTTGATTATCAAAGCACTTATGACTTTTTTATGGATGAATAAAATAATAACAATGTTGTATGCACGGTAATGAAGCAAGAGGAAAGGATGTCAACTTAATAATTATGAGAATATTGGAAAGTAATTAGATTGAATGAACAATAAGTTTACAAGAATTATTCAAAATTGAGCTTCACGAGAGGAAAAAGGTAGAGGCGTTGCGGGCGAAAGTGCAGGGCAAGGAGTGGAGCTGGAGGGTTGACAACAGTGCCAACGGACGGAATCAAGAACAACAGGAAGCTTCGTCGTATTTGATAGAAAAACCAACAAATCTTCCACCACCAGTAGTCATAAGACGAAAACGAATAACTGGAAAATCGATAAATTATCGTAGACCAACATCTGACACCACAAGTGATTCAGCAGGTTCAGACTTAGCAAGAATTACTGACAAAGATGATTGTCATCCATTTTTATCAAAACTGCGAGGCTCATCTTCATGTAATGGCGAAAATTCTCGAACAATAGCTCGTGGTGGCAATGATTCATCAACAACATTTTCCAGCCGTTCATCTGTAGATAGAAGAGGTCCAAGACCAGGGCATGGATGGATTCATCGTCCTGAGGAATATCCTGAAGGAAAAAATAGTCCATTTGCATCAACTTACAGTGCCAATCGTTCATTTCAACGTCATAATTACACCCAATCAGAATCAAATTCATCATCAGCATCTTCATCCATATCTTCATTGTTTCCACTCGCACGAAAATGTCTGACGCGAAAAAATCAAGATCAAGAAATACGTGAATTAAATCAGGAAATTGAAGGTGTCGAGGAGATACGTCATAAATGTATTAGAACGACGTTTGTATCAATTGACTGGCCAAAGAGATCTCTTACAATCCCATTAGGGCGCCGACTGGCTGCGTGGGGACGTGAGAGCAAAAATCTTGTTGTAAAATCTGTATCATCAGCAAACACGTTTGTGCCAACGACAATGACGTGTATTAAATCCCCGCGGGCCATGTCGGAGAACCTACTGGGACAAAATGTTGGTGAGACGTCTGACAATTGTCTTACAGTTAATACCATGACACCTTCGAAATCATCTAGCCATCATGTAACAAGAAGTAGTCGTGGTGGATCACTTAGAGAACCCGATAAATTACCAACCCCCATTGTAATTGAACCACCTGGTGCATCACCTCAACATCCATCATCGAAACAAAAATGGAGTAGCGTAAGAGTAAAAGGTGGAAGTACCAAGAGCCTTCTAGTTGAGAATGGAGGACCACAGCAAGCACAACTCAAGGGTGCTATTTCTAAAGAGGTAAAATAAACAGAATATCTTGGCAAGATACTCTGCAAAAATGGGAAATCATTTCTCATTTCATAACTTCACCCTCTTGGGATATCATGGATGGATTTATTACTATTGAACCAAAAAGTTCAGAGCAAAGATGGGGGAATGTGACTGAGCGATTTATTGTGATTTTATAAATATATGTTTATGGAAAGAATCTGGAATTGCTCATGTTATTTTGATTGGATGCGAGAGAATTTTTTTTAGTTGTTGTACCATGTTTTGTATCATTTCGTATCTCTATTGTAGCTACTTTTATTGATAAATCAAATCAAATGTTTAGCTATTAATTTCGAATAAGGAAGCGGTTGGGAATTTATCAAAATTTCTCTCGTTAATGAATCTGTTTATATCCACATTAATTATGCTTTCTCAGAATTTGTATGATTTAAATTATTTCCTGTTACAGTTGCGTGATTAAATGAATTTATCACCATATTTATAAATGCAAGAAATTAAATTGGATTTATCTGATTTCATGAAGTTTCTGTAATCATAGCTTGTGAATTATTCACTTGTGAAAATTTAAATAGCTGAAAGATAATCTCGTTGAAAATAACTCCGGGTTTTTTTTTGTACAAAAATTGTTGGATGATTATTGTTTTTTTGTTCAACTTGTGATGAAAGAAAACGGCGATGACACACTTGGAAAAAAGTGTATGCACGTCAGTATAGAGGAAAATTGTGTGTATGTATTCATATATTCTATTTTAAAATCAAGAGTGTGTGCGCGGGCGAGGAAAGTTCAGTTCTCTTCAAACCCATACCTACCACCAACCGTCGAATAGTTTTTTCTTTGGTGGATATTATTACTCACAGAATCTTCACAAGAGTCAGTACGACCTCGGTTTGAAAACGAATTCATACGAGTTTATATATGTATAGATATATTTCAATTCCTTTTGCTGTCCAGTTGACATACGCGTGTTCATATGCAAATATATCGCTATTGTATGGGATAACGGGAAAAATAAACTCGGCAAGGTGGAAAGTTTGGAAGTTGGTTGAATCAGAAATAAAAAGTGATATCGATGACAGAGAAGAAGATTTATATTTGTTATGACATTGTTGACACAAAGTGATAAAGTCATGTTGAGAGTATGGAAAACACGAAAATATTTTTGTTTGTGACGTATTGATGTTTTTGTAGATATTTTTTATTATCGGAGGAATAAAAAATATTAATCGAAATATTCATGAGAGAGGAAGTGAAAAGTGCAACGCGTTCTCATTAATTGTTCTCACATTGAGGATGAATTTTACAGTGATTGGGAGAATGTCGATGAAAATTTTACGTTCTTATTTTAGTAATGGGAAGAGATCAAAATTTGGTTCGACTATGTCAACGGTAATTAATTGTATTACAAAAGGGTTGATGAATTAATTCAGCAGAATTGAATTCATTACGTTCCACAGAAAGAACACGAAGATTATCCAATGAAACATTCGAATAAAGCTTTCAGAATTGTTTATGACGAGGGAAAGAATTTCAGTGGGTACTGCGTGAATTCAAAACAAATAAAGAAATGTCAGAATATCCTCAAGCGTATCTGTTTTTAGTTAAGAAATATCTTAAGGTGTGACTATAGAATGGGTTTATGACGAAAATACACTTAGAATTTTATCGGTGTGAAAAATAGGGTCAGTCTATTGGATGTTCCACTTGAAAAATACGAAAGCAACCTCAATTGTTCATTGTTTTCATATTTATCAATATAGGAAAGTACACAGTGAGTCTGGCTTATATTGAACATGAATCCTTCTCAGCTGGTAGATAAAAAAAAACACTCCAGTGCAATTTTAAGTCACTGTGATACTTGGAGCAAGGGAGAGAAGAGGGTGGAGAAATGATAGATACAGGCAGTGATGTACGAGAGTGCGCTCTGACCTGTGCACCCTCAACACGACCCTCACAGTTATGAAATTGTCGCCACGGGAATCGTGTGTGTTCATCACCTCCAATTGAAAATTTTAACTTCAATATTTTCCACATTTATTTTCAAATGGAGAAAAAATGTGTCGATAGTTCACGAGTATCACCAACGAGTTCGGTAGTTTCAAAGAATTAAAAATTAATTTTCCCAATTGGAACAGACCACACTGATTCGAAGAATTTTTTGTTTTTTTGCAAACGATCGAGTCCACATCGCATTCAATAATAACCAAATGTCGATAAAGTTTCAATTAGAATTAAAATTATTTACATTTAATGTTTGTATAATTTTTATGCTCACAGGTTTTATCACTTGGCGCTGATGTTTTACCGGAATACAAATTGCAATCACCCCGCATCCACAAGTGGACGGTACTCCACTACTCACCCTTTAAAGCAGCTTGGGATTGGTTGATACTTTTACTAGTTATGTACACAGCAATATTCACACCATACGTTGCAGCATTCCTGTTGGGTGAGCCCGATTACAACAGCAGAAAAGCAAAAAAGTACAGTGATGATCCCATTGTCATCATCGATCTTATTGGTAAAGTTATTGATTCATTTAAATACGTACACGTTTTTTCCTTTTCACTAATATTTTTTTTATTGCTTCACAGTGGATGTCACATTTGTTATTGATATACTCATCAACTTTCGTACGACATTTGTCAATCCTAATGATGAAGTAGTGTCAGGTCCATGGAAAATAGCCGTTCATTATTTGCGAGGATGGTTCATTATCGATTTAGTAGCTGCCATCCCCTTTGATCTTCTTTTATATGGTTACAACACAGACGAGGTGAGTTTCATTATCTTTCACAATTTTCTTTGCTCTTCTCTTCTTACTCTCTTCATTCGACCCAATTCCAGTTTTCTCAATCATTTTTTTTTTCTTTATACAAATAT
>JABMBR010005282.1:0-16693 GCA_018881525.1 Meteorus sp. PSUC_FEM 10030008
TATATATATTATTATATGTATATATTATTTGACTTCGATTATTATCTCGCTGATTTATTATATTTATATATAATTGAAGAGTCGTAGTTAGCATAAAGTACAGTTAGTAGCAGTTTGAATATCGGCGAAGTGAATTTGTGAAAAATATATTTATGCGTGTCTATATAAAGAATAGTTGTGCTTTGATAGTCATTGTAGCATTCTAGAAATTTGTTACGAAATTTCGTTCAGCCATTCTGAAATTTTCTGTCTCTTAATTTCCTTGTAGCCTCTCAAATATTATTCTACTCTTCATTCACTTTATCACACACGAAATTCGCAATGTTGCAAATCATTACAACGCATAATTGGATTAATTTCACATTTTCTTTCTCATACACACAATAATCGCTGAATTGCTTTTAATTATCATATATTGACATTGCCCGCCTATACAAAAAAGTATCTGCCCTACATTTCTTTCTCTTTAATTATTCTCATCTTTATTATGTGTAAACTGTATATTTAGAATTTTATGATAATATAACTAATTCATTAGAAATTTTGCACCGATAAAGTTAGAATGAATTTTTAATTTGAATAATTTAGAATGAGATCGAAAGCGCGAGAATGCAATAATAAGAACTAACAAGATTGTCTTCTATCACGTTCCGCCATAAGGATATTATAGAGATTGAAATACATTCGAAATGTTGAGGGAAAAATTTTGAAAAATGGAATTAATATTTCCTCAATAAGAATTTTTTCTTCTCTATTTGTTGAATTTATCGTGATAATGTGAGACTTACATAACACATCTTCTGATGAGTTTTATTCAAGTTTGTTAATTTATTTTATGTATACTTTTCTTTCGTCATTCCGTTTGTGTTGTTTCTTCCTATTCACGAGTTTTATATTTTATATTATTTTATTTATCCATGATATTGGGCTCTTGCGTTTGCATGAATGGTCGATTGTCTGCTGCCTAAAATGTACACTTTATAGTTTTCTTTCTGAAGATGATTATTGAGACAAAAACAATGATTGTACTCTCTCGCTCAGCGAATTTGGAATATCAACCAATCAAATATCTCCCATGTTTCTCTTATGTACATATTTTCCTCTTTGCATATATATACTTTTTTTTATATCGTTCATCCCTCTGAGACGAATTTTTTTTTACACAATGATCTAGGGTAACTCGGAATGATTGTCCTTAATCGTCAGAGCGCTTTTAATCAATAGATTCTCTTCGCCTTTCAATTTTATGTTTAGCCATTGTGATCCATGATCGATTAAGTTCCCCAACACTTTTTATTATTGATCGATCGACTGATTGAATGATTTTTCACTTAATTGATTCGCTTAAATTTTAAGGACACTTAATTTTGTAATCTTAAAATACTAATGTGACACATAAAATTGATACAGATTGTTTTGCTCTTGCATGATTTGCGTCTGTTTCTTCACTGTTTTCCATGTTCTTCATATGCTAGCGCAACTGGTTCGATACCTCATGCTTATGAGATTAAATGATTGCACGAGTGCTCGTATATAGTTTATTTATTATTCTTCAATTTATTGGTCGTATATTCAACGGATCAACTATCCAATATTGTAAACTATTTCTCTTTCATCATTGAATTTAGTTTTGATTAAATTGATGATTATCTTATGCTCGTCTTCCACCATTGCATTTATCCATTTGTATGCATATGTAAATGTTTATTCATTCACATATATATAGTGACAGATAATTTTGTTTTCGATGAGAATGACTGCTATCATTAAATCCGGCGACCTGCACCTGTTTCTTTATATTAGAAGTTTTATTGTGACTATTTTTTATGCATTTGTGTTTGTTTTAAACAGCTATTTTATTATTCTTTCCTCAAGTTCCATTGAGAATGCAAAAAGATGAAATTGTCTTTGTTATCTTCTTATAATACAATTGTTCACACCGTCCGGTAGATAAATAAATTGTCTCTATAGTATTGGTAATTTGCAGGTACAAAAACGGCCGACACAAGACCTATGCGCGTTAATTTTTCGGTGTAGCTAATATAACCAGCTGCATCATTCGATATATTCTCTCATTTTGTGGTAATCATCAATTTTTCTTTCATCATATCTTTTTTTTTTGAATTTGTTTACGGGTTATCAATTTGCTGTTGATTGAAGGCCAGCGAAATAATGCAGTGTAAAGTAGCGGCAATGGGACATATATTTTCCTAAGATTTGGATGTACTCAAATTAGCACAGTGATGAGGAACACCGATCGTTCGTTGACATCTTTTGTTTCTAATTTTTCTTTATCTTCTTTGCTCCAATTTTTTTTTCATAGTTTCCATTATATCCAACGTATACGAGAAAGATGAAAGAGTATCACAGTAAAGAGGATTGATAACACTCATATGATATACATGAGTGTATAAACCGAAATACTTAATATCCGTTGAATTATGTATATATAATAATAATCGTATATATCTTCAATGTGTATAAGTGTAAATACGTGAGATATAAATAGACGAACATATTTGATTGTAAAATGTTTCGAAGACAATGATAAAATTTTTCATATCTGACCTTCGGTTTTTATTCCTTTTTGTTTCTTCAATTCAAATCTCACGGAATTTTCAATCTGTAGAATGAAACTTTCATTGTGCAATATTTTTATTATGGCAAATAAAATGTTGAAGATTGAAATTTTGGATTGTGAGAATGATCGGATAAATTGTTCATCACCAGCGATTGTTCGATGTTCTTTCAAGAAAGCCAATATATTGTTGTGAGTTGTTTTTTCCACTCTTTTGAATTTCTCTCCGTGTATCAGTTCCTTGTTAGATTCAACAATATCTCGCATTATCTCATCATACATATTCTCTGTTAGTATAAAATCTAAATCTTAAGAAGTAGTGATTGTTAATGCAGTTTATTAATTGAAATGCAGAAATTGACGTGAGTGACGACTTAGACAAGACGAGAAATTAATCAAGTTAGTGGCCTTTCCCCATCAAAAATGTTTTCTCATCTAGTGTTATATTTCCACAGGATCAAGTGGGAAAGTATTTTTCTTCTTCCGAACTCAATTCTACTTATTGGAAGAATGCAGTGAAGTTTAGAATCAGAAAATACTTTTCCTCGTCTCGACTCGTATAATTGAATATGGCGAGAAAGCTATCACGCTTTTATTACTTTTATGGCCATTAATCTTTGTTTCTCTGTTTCTCTTCACTCTCTCAGGTGAATTCTCTACACATATTTTGCTCTCACTAAAACCTATTATTGGCAAAAAAATATCATCTCTGGACGAGGCCGAGGATATGTGTCGAGTGCATTGTTGGAAACCGTACTAAGAGTTAAAATATATTGATCAAGTCATTATTATGCCTTTGCTTCTTGCACTTCACATTCCTCGACTCTTTTCTTCAACTTGGTATTGTTTGGTATGTTTACTTTCTCCGTTTTCGTTCCAATTTTTCTTCGTTCTCCTCCGTTCTTCCACACCTTCAAATTGTCTTGCAAATATTATCTTAACAGTGTATATAGTAATAATCTTGGATGCTCAGTGGTACTGAGTAAATCATGTTCTCCTCTTCGCTTTCATTTGTATATGAGATTGTGTAAATAGTATATAAAAAATCAATAAGATAAGTGGTATATATGAATCAGTGAAATTTTCCCATAATATACAAAAAGAGATTAATTTTTGCTGAAATGGGGCGTGAATAAATGGAAGTTTGCAGATGAAAAATGCGATTATTAGATGATATATAAGACTAAAAGGCGAATGAAGCTATAAATAAGAATGAATGGAATATATATCCCGAACCAATATTGTGAACAATAGCATTATATCATCCGCGTTTGCTCGTTCGTTGATGGTTCATCGACTGTGACGACAATAGCCACTTGATTCATTGGAATATTGTCCTCGTCCGGATGATAATGCTCCCAATTGCCACGTTGATTCTGCAACGTATGAATGTAGACAAGAGACCACACTGTCGCCTTTTCCTTCATGTTAAGATGATGACATGTGTGCAGGCGTATTGATGAGTATGCACGCTTGATAGACGACCAACACCGCAATATCCACAGAGTGATACGTTTAAGAACGACCGGAGAACAATTGGCACTGCAACCAAAAAGAAAAAGAAAACGGAAATTTCGAAAGGATGGTACCGCGATCGATTCATAAACAAAAAATAAGAAGCATTTATTGTAGTCAAATATTGATTGCCCATTATTTTTAGAAGTGGTTGAATTTTTCGTACGAATCTGATTCGCGTGAGCTCGCACACGGAATAAATTAGAATGAAAATAAGGTCTTTGAAGGATTTGAGAGAGAGAAACAGAAAAGAAGATTCTTACATCTTAACCAAGGGTCAGTGGGAAGGCTGTCCCAATGGCTGGATTGATGGAGAGAGTGGTAGTATTGATAGATGTGGTAGTTGTGGTGATGGTGGTGTTGGTAGCCCATTGAGGTTGAGGCAGATGGGGGGTAGTTGTCTTACCATGCCGGTGCCAAACTGTTGAAGAAGTCCCGAGCCCTGCTGGGATGTTGTTGAAGATACCGATGGTCGTCGGGAATTGCGAATGCTCGTCATACTGGAACTCAATAGATATGGCACACTGCTGCTCGTCGTTGGCATCCCACCCTAAATACATTTTCAATGGAAAAACTATTAAAGAATCGTGTTACAATGAACTATTCATGCTAAAAGTGAGTTTATTATTCATTCAATTACCGTTGGTGGTGAAAGATTGACATTTGATCCGCGACGTTCCTGTGGCCCCGTACTTGAATGACGTCTGATTGGCAGTCCACCACCGGGTGTACCGCCTGGAGAACTTGAGCACGATGGAGCAATACGAATTTTTGGTGTCAGTAGTGTATTGTCGGACAAACGACGACTTGGAAAGGCACTAGAGACCCTTAAAAAGCTGCCATCATTAGCGGATGATGAAGAACCAAACCACCAACCACCTAACAAACCTGTATGGGCGTATAGATTGATCGAAGAGAAAATATTGAGCATAAAGTTTGCAGCAAAAAATTTCTTTAGTCAAAATTCATTCATTTACCAGACATTGAATTCTTTCTTGTCATGTTCTCAGCTGAGGCAGTCATTGACATGGAACCTATCGATGTTTTGCGGACCATATCCTCTGCCGATGAAGTTTTTCTTTGCTCTATACGTAAACCTGGAATATTGAATGGCGGTACGTGCATGTTTTCAGTACTAAATTGATGTCTCAATGATCGATGGCGTTCTGGGCTCCCTGATAATTTCAATTTACTCGCTTGATGTCGTTCAATGCGACCCAACATTTCCTGAAGAATCTCCAATAGCACCGTAAATTGATCTACATTGAGGGACGGATTAACAGTGACTGGTAGAAGAATGGGCATCACTTTGGTTGCTAAAAGATTTATTGACAGGCCATATTTTTTGTTGCTCAACAAGAGCCTATAAATGTCTGAAATAACAGAAAATCATTGTATAATACAAGCCACTACATACCAATTCAATATACCATGAATGTATAATATCTTAATCCCTTGCTACTCGATCTTCGGAAATTGATCCCGGATAATTGACCGTGAAAAAACCGCCCTCCACAATAATTATTTGACCTCGACCTATCTGCCGTTAATTAATCCTTTCGCAACATAATTATCAAATTCTATTCCTTTCTCCTCTTGGGCTGAGAGTTTGGAATCAATACAGATTCCATAATGAATGCGGTAATATCCCAAGTGTTCTCCTATTACGTATATAAAGACAATATACTTAGCTCGAGCTTATTCCTCTTATATTTTCCAATAATAATAAAAGTTGAAGTATCATTCCACTCGTCAGAAATCTTTGTATCTTCTGCTTCATCTCCCAAGTTATAACACCAACATAAATCAGCCACTTTTCAATGCTAATATTGAAATCAAGACGTGGAGAATCCCCAGGATCAATTTTCCCAGAACGCATTCGTCTATTTGAAGAAAATTTTTCTCAACTTACTTACAACCCGCACAACAGCATCGGGCTCTTGAAGCTTAATATCCCAAAGAAGTGGAAATATTTCGTCAACAATTTGTTGAGTATCAAAATGTTCGATTATTCGTGAGAGACAATTCATGAGAATTCGCGAGTCTGTCGTGCTACCCTCAAATGCCTGGATTAATTTGGGTAATACGATACTTCGCAACGCCATTTCGTCAACATAATCACTTACTTTCGTTACGGCTATGAATGCTGCAGCCTTCACATGAGAAACAGAATTCAGTATTATATTGAAATAAAAATGTGCAGTAGCCTTCCAATGTGTTCTCCATACCTGTATTTGGATATTAGGACTCTCAAATGATGAATACAGCATGGGAAGCATCTCACGTTTGATAATATCATTGGGTGTTTTTTCAAACACAACATGAAGATTTTCCAAGAGTACAACAGTACCTTGTACTGATCTTTGGGTTGAAAATAATTCTCGAAATGTTGGTAGAATAATACTCTCATAGTCATCATTGCTGCTTTGTTGGATGATGTACAACATTGGTTGTAACACTGATGCGAATGCCTCCTGTGATTTAGATTCATTCTGAAGATAAGGCCAGATATGTTGATACCAGAGTTTCTGAGACAAGAAAAAAACACAAATACTCAGTTTTCGACACTTAGAACAAAACTGCCAAATTTGAATATGTTCTCGAAATATTTCTCGTACCAGAGGTATGAAAGGGAGTACTTCTTTGAGCGTGCTTCTGTAAAAGTGCGACTTCTGGCTCGAATCTTTCATGTTGATAACATCCAGAAATTGTAGTGCGTGAACTGAAGGATCGCTAGAATTAAGATGTACTGTTGAATCAACATCTAACAAACAACAACATCGTAATTTTGTCATATAATCTCCTTCACTATGGTTCTCATCCCCGTTACCTGAAATATTTAATTAAAGAGAGGTGTTTGGCAATCGGTCGAGCCTCAGGTTCCTTGTGAAGTAATCGTGACACAGCTTCATGTAGTGCAATTGGAACTCGTACCAGAAGACCTCCAACATGATCATCGAGCTGACAAATTATTTCAATTATACATTATGGTGATGAATTTGAATGGGAGAAAATTTGAAGAACGGGAACTAACATTATCTAACTGTTTAATATAATCAGAGTTACTGTGGTTGGCTTGTATAAGCGATCGACCATCATTATAAATAGAAGCAATCACCATACCAAGACTAAACATGTCACTTCTGATACTGCAGCATTTGGTGAGTTGAATTTCTGGTGCTAGAATTCAAACATATAGTGATTATAGATTCGTATGAATAAGAAAATTAATGGGTCGCTCAAGATTGATCTTACCAATATAATCGAGATTAGGCTGAATTATTTTCGATAACTTATTCGTCCACGGTTGACAAGGTATTGGATCCAAGCCATTTTCGTTGGTCCGTTCTGATTCCATAATGTAAAAGTTGAATGATCATTAGTTTTATTTTCCGTGGACGACATATTTGAAAGATGGTATTGAAGTTTTTAGAGGAAAGAAAAATTCGGGATTAGTATAAGTTTTTCTTTCGTAAAATTCAGTTAAATTTTAATTGTCATGGTATTATATCAGGTTATTGATATTCATTCAAGCGGTATTGAATAATCTCTAATCCCCAGTTGATGTTCCCACTTGATCAAAGGCCATAATAATTCAATATTAAATGATATTCGACTCACCGATAAATTCGAGGCCGCACAATTTCCACGTTCCTTTTTTGGTAATGATGATACTACTAGGACAAACATTTTTGTGGATGGCCTTGCCACTGCAATGCAGGAAAGAAAGTGCCTCAGTGATCTGTAAAATGTAAAAATATAAATGAGAATGAATGTCATGGCTTAGAAAAAATTGTATGAAACAGCTATATTCATATATAGCTAGTGGTGCAGAGATAATATGAACTCAAGTGGTGAAAGCTATTTTCACCATCGAGTCAAGAGCTCTCATAAATTATTCGTAAACAAGGGCTGCATCCATTTCAACCATGTGTGTGACTATGTATGTAGTGTACACATCAATGTACATATTCTACAATCCTTCAGTAAATGTCAGAGGCATGAAATATAGAGTGAAATTGCAGAAAAAAACCTGTAAAAGTCCGTATTTGATCTCCATAGCGACCATGTCATATTTTTTTATCAGAACTGGTCGATGACCCGGTGGCTGTTGTGGATTCATTTGTGTTGACAAATAATTTGAATTGGTATTTGCGCCGGCCGTTGTTTGTGCTGCTGCTTCTTGTTCTCTGTAGGCCAGGACATTTGCAAGACTTCCTAATACTGGTTCCGTAGCAAATGCAATTGTTTCCGCACATTCTATCACTGGATGTATAATCTAGATGAATCATTTTTAAAGCTTCTATTTATCTTCATCTCTTTGACATTTATACTCAGGTTTTTTCATTGTTTAACACAGAGAACGATTGATCGGAGTATATAAGACAAACCCGAAATTATCATTGGATTTACGGTGTTTTGCATGGTGAACTGAACGAAAAAGAATTACAAAACGAAAACTAACATTAACGCGTGATGTTCCCATTTCTTGTTAAGATTTTGAGAGTTTTTTTTTATTCTTATTTAATTTATTTGTTATCATACTCTGGATCACCGTTATTTCTCTGTATTGAACATCATTTGGAGAGAATAATTCACCTGAAGAAATTTTGGGTGTCGAAATTCCTCGAGATTTCTAGGACATCTTCGTAGTATCTCCGTGACAGTTTCCTTGTGTTTTGGTTTATGGAATTTTTCAACTGATCGTTTTTCAAATATAAACACTGACGCTTCCTAAATCATTTGAAGGAAATAGGGGAATCCAGAACAAAACAAGAACAAAATCTATCAGGTAAATGTGAATAAACATGGATGAAGTTCAAATTGTTGCGTAGATATAACAATGTGAGTGTAAAATGATAACATGTAGAAATACCTGTCCGTCGCTCTTCCTGTAGGCATCGAAAATTCTCCATACATGTTCCGGGCCCGCGGTTGCCGTCGGTGCTTGTTTACGCGCTACAAATTCTTCCCATATCGGATTACTCTCAACAACGGTTGGTTGGCTGCTCTTGAACTTGAACATGGTTGGACAAATCCATCCAACGTCAAACGATCATCAATCTTCCTTTCGTTCTTCGTCCTCCACCGTCTACAGTTTTTATTTTGTTTCGTTTTTAATTCCACCTGGAACTATTTGGTACTTCTGATAAAAGCGCAATACGTTTGTGATATCTCCTTCCACTTTTGTCATATAAAAATGAATATTGGAGTGTATTTGTATCAAAATAGAAAGAAAAAATGATTCCATTATGCAAAAAATGATGATGAATAATTCATGAGATAGTAGGGATCAATCCCATAATATTTTTTACAAGTATTAGTTGTTGCTCTGATTCAATGATGAAGGATATTTGCAGTAAAGAGGACGAATCTCAGTTAACGATGTTATCTTCACTTATGCACGAAATTAAACAACACTTTTCAATTACAATAGTCTCCAGAAAAAAATTGTGTCTGTCAATATTTACTTCTCAGATTGTTCAAAATAACTTTGTTCATGTAGATGTCAAGTTCGAAACTCGAACGTACTCTCAGTATGTCAACGTTCAAGAATACATTCTTTATTCAATTTTCCCATGCAAATATCGTTTATAACCAACTTTCCATAGGAAATTAAATGAAGATTGAATTGATGGAAATTCAACAGGATTTTCTTCGAACAAAAAATTCACCATTATAAAATAAAAGAGATCTATCATAAAATTATTTGAAACATGTCAATATAATTCCTGAAAAAATTTCACGAAATATGGAAAAACCACCAGCCTGCGTTTTTGTTCGAGAACAGCTCGGATTCCCATCATTACGTAGCAAATAAAAAATTTCAACAATATCGAGAGTGAGTGACATCCCGTAGGAGAAAAAAATGAATATTTTTGTACACAATCGGGCTGGAATTCGAGATATGAAAATTCTGGCAGATATTGGAAAGTTGCTGGTAGGAAGTTTCAACATGACATTCATTTAATGTCTGTGACAAATATAGAGTCCAATCCGTGGACTGATTCGTGTGATATGATGTCAATCAATTTGAAGAATTCGATTCACTCGGAGACCGTTTCAATTTTCACATCCAATTATATTTCACTCAATAAAAGACATTTGTCCCTTAAATTGCTTCGACTCCGCCAATATCAATATTACATTGGAGAAAAATGACCAGGAACTTGATTCAAAATTGTGAAACGGACAAAAATTAATTCTCTCCTAAATTCTTCAAGGAGAATGACCCTCAACACTGGATTCATCAAAGACCTCTACTCCTTCATACCCGATTTAAACCACAAAAAATTCGGAAAATAAAATCTCCTTTCCCAATCCCCATCCGACCCTTTCACTCTTTCAGTCCTTTATTTCCTTCCCCTCACAAAAAAAGAACACAAAATAATGATAATAATAATGATAAAATAGAAATAAAAATAAAAAAACGTACTACGGAAAAATGAAAAGGGTCGAGCTTGCGATATAAAGCATGGTCGATCTGGCCTCACAGTTCGCTCGGATAAACGCAACCAACTACACTCCCCATTCTATATCATTTCTCTACTTTCTTCATCATTTCATCTTTTGAAACGGCAAAGCAAAAAACCACGACATAAAGTAGATATGAATAAAAAAAAAGTCTATCAACTTCAGTGTTAGATATTTATTCCATTTTTTTTCATGTGTATGAAAAATTCGATGATATCATTTTTCCCCAATCACATTGCAGGAAAAAAAAATAATTAATTCATGCATCTCTCATAAATTGGAACATATTAATATATTCCACTTCATAAACGAACTCAGCGCAATTTCTTCCTCAATTTTTCTATTCACTCGATAATTTAATATAAAAGCAAATGAGTCCTGCATACGGACATGGTTAATTAACGTATCAATATAAGCGAGAGAATGAATATAGAGAGAAAGGAAATGAGATAGCCACTAGAGTGTGAACCACGTATATCCGACTCTAATTGAATTTTAGAATGACACTGGAGACAAAACGAGTAGCAAAACAACAGTAAAATACAGGAAGGTACAAAATGAGGATGAGAGAATAAACGTGATGGAGAACCATATAAAAGCAGTAACTGAATACTTTGTCTTCACCAAGTTTAGAACTACATCGTTCCAAGTTGTGATTTTGTATCTCTCGTAAACATATATAAACGCACAATTTCGTACTAGGTCGAATCATTGTTAGACAATGTACTTGGAAGAACGTAAAAGCTGGCGGTAATGGTATTGCAGACTCAAGAAATAAGAAAAACTTTATACGGATCTACACTTTATCTATATATGTATATAATCAAGAAAACTATTGCGTTTTCAATTAATAAACTTTTGGAGGAAACATTGAATTATCGTTCTTCTAAACCATTATTTCAATCGAAGATACACCTGGTATACTTTCAATCTATTACGAAGATAATTCTGTATTGAGAAATAAAAATGGAGAACATTTTTTCTCAACATTGAACTTTTCATTAATAAATATATATCGTCCTTTCTCATTATGTTGTATTATCGTTATTGGATGTGCACGTGGATTCCATTGGAAAATTTAATATAAATTCTGTTATTAATATATTAAATTTTCTTTGCTTTTTTATCAGAATTTATGTGGGCAGATAAATAGCGGAAAATTGCCAGGACGAAATAACATGCAACAGAACTGTCAGTTTGTGTGCAATGAAATAAAAGGGTATAACATACAGTGACTGCCACGGTGTATAGAAATTAACTTCAACTACAAAGAGTAAATGGAACAAAAACGTTTGCATTTGAACAAGGTAGAAAAAAAAGGTGATAATTAACACGACCACTTGATAATGGCAGTTTTCTCGATGTGGCAAACTAATTCCAGTTTATTTATTCTTTCTTCTGTTTCCTTTTCGTTGATTCCTTTTTTTTTCACTCATTCTTTTGCTCCATATTTGTTGTTCATGTGTAGTATATAGCAAATTTACCAAGGGCGTAGAGAGTGTAGTCTTAACTTTTCTACTTTCAAGTTGTATATGTACGAAACGAGTAAAAGTTTGTTGAAGGAAAAATTTTTCTTCCAGAATAACTTACACTTTCGTAGTTGCTATTTTCCTCTTTATTCATCTTTACTCTTGCACTCTATTACGCTACCACCTACACGTTGATGTATAAATGGACTTGTATAGTCAAAATAGAGACTGCGATAAGGGCAAAGGGTGGGAAGTGTTGAGTAATGGAATAGCATTCGTCTTGCTTGCTTGGCCTCGTGCAATTACTACCATGAATATCGCTATATACGTACTCCGTAGAGAATTAGTGATGAAAACGCAAGACATAGATAGTATATCTATAATACAGTGGAAAGAACGTAATACTCATTTCTCAGTGTATGCAAGTTCACCACCTTTATCAGTCCATAATTATTCATGAGAATTATTTACATCGCGAATTCTAGAAAAGATAAATCAAATTCAAAAACAACACATTGACTCGTAATTTTATTTAATTGTGATTCCATACCTTCCACTCAGGGCTTTAAATATGAAAATAATTGACAGTTGTAAATACACTACACCGTAATGTACATTTGATTACGTGAATTATTTGTAGAGTCAGATACAAATCGATAGTGATTCACGCCAATTCGGTTGTGCTCATTGTGGGTACAAATTTTTGTAGGTTAGGAAGGCAAACATGAAACGATTGAACAGAAACAATAGAGACGATTTTGCATTTGGAGATATTCAATAGATATGAAATCTTTATCAGAAATGTTTTCGCTACTGGATTGGTTTGAATAGGTTCAATGACATTGTGTTTCTGTATTGTTCCGTATAGTGAAATATTACACATGAAAAACATTTTGATAAACTAAAAAAATATTTTCATTTATATAAAGGAAGTTTCGTATGACACACCTCTTGAAAATTCCCTCGAGTGCTACTAACTATATATATCTGTAGATTTATATTCATCCACCACGTTGAAACTACGATGAGGGAGTTAAAGTGGAACTCTGGTAACGTGTAAATGGCCAACTAAATTAATAATGTATGTGTTAGAAGGGAATGTGAAAACAGAAACAAACATATACAATATTTTGGGGTGATGAGACAGTTCTATTACAGAACATACAGAATTTTGCACTTTGCCGGGTATGGATATAAAATACATGTAATGTGGTCTAGTGAAGAGTAATGATATTGTTAGTGAAGAATAAAAAAAAATGATATACATAAGGGAGTAAAAGGTTATGTATTATGAAGCTCTTTGTCTGATGTATATTGGCCATCAGATAGAGACAAGGGGAAAGAGGGAAACTAAGTAAAGAAAAATGTTTTTAAATGGCTCCAGAAATTTTTTAAAAACACTACCAGGAAATATACCTTGTGACAGAACTGGGATGATTTTATTTTTTTATTTCCATCTCTACTCTACAAATTGGACAATATATTCTCCGTCACAGTATTCCCATTCTCGTTTGCATTTTTACTTGTACAACGTTCAGTATTATACCTCACTACTTCTATCATTTACTTGGAGAGTTGAAGTGCTCCCAATTCCTTCCTTCCTTCCTTCCTTCCTTCCTCCCTGTCTCCAGTCCGCTTGTACCTCTCGCAGTTTGCTATTTTTGCTATCATGATGTATATATGCATGAGACATATACGAATACGACAATTTCCATGGATTCTCTTTCCATGCATATGTATTCAATGGAATAGTGAAACGAATACGAAAAGTCCGATGGAGTAATACCAAGTTGTATTTGTACGTTTCATTTGTACGTGTATATGTAAAGGAGTTATCTCGCACCTAGAGAGTGTCGAGGTAAAATAGAAAGGCGAATGTATATAAACGCGCGCAAATGAGAAATTGACCCTCTCACGGGAATTTTTTCACAATTTTTTACTCTACTTCAATATAAATTTTAAAATTGTAATCACCACACAACTTTATCCAATCACGAGCATTTATCAATTATTAGGGAAAAAAAATTACATTCGACATTTTTTTACTCGTAAATACCCAAGTAGATTATGTTGGCTGAGGGATTTTGTGGTAATGTGTTAGTAAAGCGATAAATTTGTAGAATGATGAGAATTAAACGAGAGGGTGAAAAGCAGTTGGAATGGAAATTTCGCTTCATGGCTGGCTATTCCAGTCTTTTACTTTTAACTCTCATCTTTAGTTTCCGACCAACTCGTTGTTCTATTGCTCCATTTCATCCCCTTTGGATTGTGAGTCCCCTTAATCGATTCAATTTGTGGTTTTGGAGACAACAATTCCTTGTATTTATCCACGTAGTTGAATTCATTCATCTATTCATTTTTGTTTTTCCACCAAATTAGAATTTCAATTTAATAGCATTGTAAAATTAAATGGATTTTCTCGTAGAAACCAACAGTGAATTCTCATACAGTTTCGGTATTTTTATTTATTTAATTTTTTTCTTCATACAATCCTGTCAGGTTGTAAAATGGGTGAAAAATAATCTCTGATAAGATTCAAATTTTCCGGACCACTGATCAAGTCGAGATATCCTATTTGAATTTATGGTTCCATTGCATATGGCTCGTAAAAATTTATTATCAGTGACAAATTTTCACCCTCTGAAAATTCATGTAGCGAATTTCTACATGAAAAAAAAAAAAAAATCTCGTTGCTGGATATATCATTTTATCATGACCAACGCGAAGATGAACGGGACCAGTTGAAAAAAAAATTCACATTGGCAATAGCGCTGGAAATTTCTCAATGAAAATCAGATCTTCCCCTCGATCCAATCTCATTCAAGCCACATCATATTCACATCAGGGCATTAATATAGATCAAAATTATGCATTGAATATGTTTAGAGAAAACTCGGAATGATAACCTGAGGATTGAGCCACTTAATTTAAAATTAATTCACTATCAAAGAGAATTGAAATGATGGAAAATACATTAGCTGTATACATCCATAATCTAGCAAACATGAAATGAAAGGGATTCTACATTTGAAACATCAAACTCTTTCCACAGTTTGGTGAACACAACTACATTCCCAATTTACGTTACATCTAATAAACGTCTGACATTTAATTTCATTCAACGTAATGTTGTGGTAAAAATAAAAAATTGTGTGTTTTACCGGATTCGAAAAGAAAAAAAGTGAAAAAAAAAAGACAAAAGGGATGGAACAGGGGTAATAGCGATAAGAACCGGCCAGAATATTGGGATGGAGGAAATATAAACCTTGTGTATACGGCCAGAGAAGTGTTCGTATGTGTGGGCATAAGGGTGCGGGTCTGTAGGAATCCTAATCCTTCGATCCAACACCCTCACTGATCTTTATATTGTGTGCACACATAATACGTATTCGTGTGTTGTGTCGCCCGAATAGAATAGGACCATAAAAAGAAAAATTTGTCGTAATACTGCCAAGGGGTAACAACGTGGTGAAATAGCGATCAGACGTAACAAGTAGCAAATAAAAGGGGTTGACGAGAAAAATGGATGAACGATAATAATAAATATGGGACGAGGAAAAAGTAGTGAATTACAACAATAATAATAATAAAGTTGAAATAAATGAAATGGTATATAGATGTTTTATACACAAAAATAGTCGCTCACCTGTTGCCGGATGCTTTTCAATTCAACAGTGCCCGCATCTTCTCAAGTATTTCACGTCTGCATTTTCTCATAAATCTCATATTGAACAATGAAATGAACCAAATAAACAAATTCAATTCAATAATCTCTTCTCATTAATAAACATCATGACTTCTGCGAAATATTTTTTTAATTAGAAAATATTGGCAACCAATTTGTCGTAGGATAAATACAACGGAATGGTAAAATACTCTGTTTACAGGTGGAGCAACGTGGGCAGAACTGTATGCGACGTGACAGCGATGAAGGCCGGCGATCAACTGACGTGATTAAACGTTTCGCAGTAGCACCCGACGAGCAAAATACATATCTAGATGTATATATCAATTCGATAGATTGAAAATCACCGAAAAAATGAATGCGAAAAAATAATTAAAATAACAATCCGTGAATATGAATGCAGAAAAAGGAATGAAAGAGATGCGAACGACAACACAAACGACAACAGCGTCGGCTACGTCGACGATGATAGCACACGGAACGATTGTGTCGAAAGAGAAGTGGGATCCTGTTTACAGGATAACAGGAGGACTTTTCCATCTCTCTCTCTCTCTCCTCATTTTTCTCTCTTGTTCCCCCCTACATAACATATATACTCTCCTTCTTGCTGGCATTTTGCCCGGCTACCGCAAGGACGCAGGCGCAAGGTTTGGCCAGGGTATAGGCCTGCCTGCGTGCTATATACGGCCTGCCTGGATATTATAGGTCTGGGCTGCAGGTAGCTTTGGCTAGGGGTTGCACACCCTCACTCTTCAGCACTCCTCACCGATATTATTCACTTCCTCTCTCTGGCTTCCACCCTCTTATCTCCCCTGCTCACTTTGTTTGATGGTTACTGTCAAGCCACAGAGTAAATTCGAGACCTGCATCGATATCTTCTCCATCTCACACCCATGGCTCCCACTCCAGACATTGCACCTTCACTCACTCTCTATTTAAATTTATATATATATATACATATTTGTGTCACTC
>JABMBR010005283.1:0-16681 GCA_018881525.1 Meteorus sp. PSUC_FEM 10030008
TATATATATATATAACGGCTCCATGCTCGTATAATATTTTGCGGTTTGGTCCGCTTCTTTATAAATGTTGGCTTCAGATCCAGTACACTAGGCGGTGTCCTGTGCAGTCTAGTGGTGTCTTGTGGAGTCTCGATCTCACATATCAGTATTTTGCAGTACGTTTCACTGAATGTATCGTGTCATTTCGGATTTATTTTACGTACATCTATCTATAATTCGTTATCTGCTGGACTACAACAACATTGTGTCATCATCACGATTGACGGTAAACATTCATAAACAAATAATACAGCACTTGAACATTAACTTGACACAAATTCATTCAGGAACAGCATATCATTTTTCAAGTTTAAACTATATATGTATACCATGTCATGCATATAGTTATATGCGCTCAATAGAATTATAGTGGATATTTGATATGAATTCGATGCGTTCGCCGTTGTTTATGAATGACATGGCATTTATTCCGGCAGCAAGTTGTTCTCGAATGTCGATAAATAATATTGCATATTGATGGATTCATATGTTTTCCCATCTTCACATTATTGGAATGGGGCGTGGACATTGCAAATTACTGTTGAAATTTCGGAAGCTTTGTTAAATAGTCGATAATGAAACTCTGCCACTTTTCCACTTCTTCTGAGATTATCATTACCATCAAAGTTATAATTTACGGCATTGACAAAGTCGTGACGGTAATTGTGATGTAAATACTGATATGTGTCCATTGATACAATACATATATCAACCAAAATCACTTTTGATCTCCAACATGATATCGTCTTGAATCAAACCCCCCATTCCAATATATCTTTAAAGTCGACATTCCGCCACCAAATAGTCTTAGTTAGTCAGAAACCGATTCTATTTACAGAACTATTGAATAGATACATTGCAGCATAGCCATGCAAACTCAACTATATTTTTATACACGTATACATGGCTTATGCATGGCAGTTTCATGAATTCTAGATATTTCGACATTTTTATATATCCCCATGTCTCAGATACGTATGAATCAGTGTTTGACATTTTAAATATAACTCTAGATCACGATGATTGGCAAAATGATCAATCACGATCAATATGATCACAGACATGATGAAAAATGATTATCATCTATCTAATTTTTGTAATTCATTACAGCGTTATAACCGTTGATGTATTTGTATCATCAATATCTGAAGTATTTGATTGTTCATTGGCGATTTTCGAGAAAGCAAAAAGAAAAATAGTCAGTGCAGATGCTTTGCAAGACAAATACATGTGTACAGATGAGAAAATACGTTATATTTATAGATGGGAAACTATTTATATTTCTACATAGGAAAGCATAACCCAAAGTGTTATTCTGTATTCTTCATCGCAATATTCATTATTTTTTTATATTTTCATGTCACATTCACATGACATAGAAAGAATTATGACGGCGTTAATACGATCATGAGTTTTTTCATACATGTATGGTTTCACTGATGAGCTGATTGATATAACATGCGAAGCGATGGCAACGTTGACGTTGCATTACCAATAGCAGGAAGAGATGACGTCAGATGAAGATTCTCACAGTTTTATTAGCAATATATACAAAGTTATTACTTTGTACGCAGTGATGATTGAATAGGCTGCGTTTTTTTTTTTATCGCAAATCGTGATGATATAGGGAAGATGGATGAGAATAGTCATGGGCATCAAGTACATTTTATTACTAGAGATCCAGCAAAATTACTGAGATACATATGGAATATTGAATGTAAACTTATAAGAACAGTAACTATGATGATATCTATATTTGTAGCAACGAACATCACTTTTAGGCGTAAGAATGTTCATGCACTGTTGTGCTCCACGCTCAATGCTGATGCTGGCTACTGTGTCATGCTAAAAATAATAGTTTGGGATAGAGTAGTGAGCATGCATGCATTCTCACAAACGGCAAAGTTGTTATTATGATATCATTTGTGATGGATATATCATTAAACAACAGCGAAAAATATTTTCAAAGTGAATTGTGGCGATGAAATGCACGAAACTCAAGAATCTTCAATGTTTGCGTTTCACTGACCGTAGCTGAACTTCGGTTACCGGTGGAAGTACACAAATTTGGAAAGGATTGGGGATCGTATTCATCACGCATTTGTACATGCCATATCGTCTGTAAAGTCTGATCTGTGTATGTAGAAAATGTTTCATGTGTTTTACACTATTATGCATGAGAAATATGGTATGACATATAGCATTACCTAATAGTAGGGTAACACAGTTCAGTACGCGTATGAGTACGAACTGAATGTAACAGCTAATAATAGATATGTTGGCGGCCTGGTCGACATTTAGGGCCGCAGTCGAATGAACATGCATATACGCTCAAGATTTAAACAACTGTCGAGAGTATCTATTGATCATCATTGTATTCATTTGTTACTCATCCACATGGTACTAGTGAAAATTCTTGAAGTAGGAATCTGTTCGTTTCTGAATAGAAGTCTTCTATGTGGATAAGAAAAAATATATTCATATAATACAACAAAATGAGCCAATGACTCTCAATATTTCCTTTTTTTCCAGCACCTATACCTGCATAACCTATCGCCCGTCTACATTTATCTATGATTAACTACATATAATGAGATGGAATACCTGTGTTTCAGATATAATCACCATTAATCTCCACCGCAGACAAGATTGATCATCAAACATGGCGGACGTGATTGCGAACCAATCGACAAATGTAGTAAGTAAAAATACGAGTGATGTGTGCGATATCGAAGCTAACAGTGTTTTGATAGACTTCGAGGAGATAACTACTAGTAGTAGCCAGTTGTCACCTGCATGTGACAACGAGAACGAAGGAGAGTGTATCGCAAACAATAGTGCAAAGAACAATTCGAGAAATGAACTGATTATAAATGGAAAGAGTATCGAAGAACTAATTGAGGACGAACTTGTATTGCGAATATGTTCAAACAACGAGAGTGAAACAACAGAATTGATGAACTGCAGAAACTGTGAAAATAGCAAAGGAATTGATTATGCTGAACCAGTTCCAACGTTAATGGATATTTGTGGGCCACTGGTCGTGAATTTTTCATCGATTAATACGAATTTCATTGAAAAGGAGATTGAATATTGTAATGTCACTCATGAATTGTCAACAAACCAGAAACGGAATAGCCATGAAAGAATTAATGATAACAATACCATTTGCAGCATATTGAATGATCAACAACTAGATCCTCGTACCAGTGCACATTTTCATACAATTGTTCAGGATGCACAAAATGTTTCGAATGAAATTTTGACATCAAAGAACTCTGATACCGGAGAAACAATTAATGAGTTCTCAGTGATGAATATAGAGGTGAAAGAAGCTGTCGTGAGAAAACGGGAGAATTTAACAGAAAATGATTTTACTCTGAATGATGATGTGCGTGGTTTCGAAATTGAAAACCATCCAATGGATAATAGCTCATTGAAAACAGAAAATTGTAATCGTTTAGTCGATTCATTTTATGAAAAATTATCAAATTCTCATAATCATACAATGGGGACCGCCGAATCATTCGATAATGAGTCAGGTTTGTCTAATTGTGGTGGTTCACTAATTGTGGACCCGCTAGTGTTATCACACATCATAAGACTACCATCACCGAAACTTCTCACAGACGATTGTCCTGAGGCGCAGGACAATACGCGAGATGTTGAATCGCCAATAAATAGCAATGCGTCAAAAGAAATTATGATCGTTTTAGATGATAATGCATATCAAGAGCAACAGAAGTTACCGCATGAAAAATATGAACTGATATCTGAGACGGATAATCCCTTGGAAGATGGTGTCTACATGACAAAAGAATATACAGAAACAATCTCATCGTCTACCATGCAAGACAGTATGAGTGATACGGAACGTTCCAACACAGTTGAAAATAATAGGGATCATGACGTACATTTGGATGATATTTTCGGTATTATTGATGTGAATACTGAATCGGATTCGAGAGTCGTGGCTAAAATTGATGAAACTAACACTTCGATAGAAGTAAAAAATTCAAGTGTGCGAGACGAATGCATGCCGTCTTCTATTCCTGTAGTTCCACTACCGATTTCAAACTGTGTAACCGGCACCAATATTTTTTATATGTTTGACGTAAGTGTTCCTCTGTTTCATATAGCTGATGGAAGAAGAATATTCATCCCACATAACACATGTAGTCTTCTCCCTCCCTTCCTCGACGCTACTGGTAGTTCGGGTGTTTGTGACACGGTTGTTTGCATTAAAAATCGACGAAATGGGAGTCACATAACAATTGATTTGATTTATATATTTACCGATCCTAGACAAGCAGACATATCATTCGTATAAACAATATTTATTATTTGGCAACAAAATTCTCACGAATCATGTTCAATGTATAGTTATCTCATCCGTACGGGATCCACATGATGCAGTGCCTTACATCTCTGATTGCCATGGCATTCGTGTTTCTCTGTCGATCATTGCATTCTGTTCAACAATTTTGTGAGACCCCTAGTATGACGTTCCGCAATAGTTTTTCATAATTGACACAAATATGTCGATATACGAATTCTTATCATTGAAATAGTGAACTAATCGCGTCCCTCAAGAGCCCCTCAACGATACAGAACTATTAAATAGTTGCCAAATGATACCATAAAGATTAGATACTCTATTTTTCTTTGTTCATATTTTTAGTTCATGTTGAACTAATCTAACATGAGTACATCGATCAGAATATGACTATCTATATGGCATTGCTCAAGTTTTGCTCGTCAAAATTTCCAAGATTAGTTGATGCATTCATCAAATTAAAAAATCATCAATTGTGGTCGGAGGACATTTCTTTTTTCATTCCTTTCTTTGCATTGAACACAATGGCTTTACGCTGTATGGTTTCCAGGAGAATAGATATTATCAATTGAATCATCTGTATCATGTATTACATTGCTTTTACAAATCATCTACCATAACTTTCACATTTGGTATTCCATTTTACGAGATCATTTAGATAATCGAAGCATTTTGTTCAAGGATATACATTATATGAAAATATATCGACGCAAACACTCGAAGAAGTCATATTTTTCTATACCCGAACATTCATTTACACTCATCCATATAAAAATTTTCATAGACTTTTTTTTTGTTTATGTAGCACGAAATCCATGAGGAGATGATATCTGTGAGTTCAACCGTTATTTCGTCTACAATTAAAAATTCCACTAAATCGAAAAAAAAAAAGATTGATGGCACTGTTGGTAATGATGGTTCACCTGCGAATACACCTCGTACTAAGAAGACCAGGAAAGTCAAGAAGAGTGATCTCGAGAAGGAAAATATATCTGTGGTTAGTATTGAAACGCGATTTTATCTTCATTCGAAAAATAGTACATGAATAATAACTTTTATATTATTGCTGTTGTTGTGAAGATCAGAAACGTTTGAGATAATATTATGGTACACTAATTAGTAGCGATTGTGCTTGTATTCACTCATCAACTCCTGTGGTATAATATGACCACGGATGTGAATCTTACGTGTGAGATAAATGCATGGTTAGATTGTATTTTATGTGCAGAATTCTAATACTGATGACATGGGAATGAGTACAAATAGTAATGCTGACTATCAAAAGTTAGGAGGAATCTTAAACATGGATGACTTGTCTAACGTTGATGTCAAATCCCTGGTAAGAATTGTCGTACTACGATTCAGCTTCAGTGTAAAATAAATTTCTTAGAGGAGAATGAATCCGAGGAATGTTGTGAGATAACGAGTTGGTGTATGCTATCGGTAACCCAAGTATATGTACGGTATGGTATAATGTATTGGTATGATTGCTCCAATAGCTTTATTTCGTCAATTTGATTGTCAGTTGGATGATTTTATTCCCAATACATCTCCTACTCTCAACTGCTGTTTATATTGAGTCTTTAAAATTCGGGAGTTGCATCGCCTGGAACATTGATTAAATATTTTATATGTCATCATTTTTTGTCGCATGCAGACACAATGTTATACGACGGTTTGTACTAAACATGGAATACAAGATGCATGCAAGAAAGAAACCATTGCAACTGGAGTTTCCATTGACTCATTGGTGAGTGTTGGTTTTCATTTCTACTATATCCACGTATCGCGCATTCTGAGTCTTCTTCATCGACGAAATAGAAGGTCGGCCGTGGAAATTAGATTCGTTATGTTAAATACTAAAATTCAAGATCAATGAAATAAAGGTATTGTATATAATTCCCTTGAGAATCCGAGTATCTGTCAATTCATTGAAGTATGATAGATATTCAGCTTGGCAGTCGTATTATTTCAATCCAATTGTCTTCAATACCATGCAAGTGAATAGCACGAATTTCGAAATTTTATTATTTATTTTTTCTATTTCCAGAAATCCAGTTTCAACAAATTCGATGCTCTTAGCAAAAATGCAATTCTTAACGTTTGTTCACTCGAAACACCAAAAATACATCAATCTAATTTGGTAAGCCTGCTGAAGACATTTACATCCCGAGTTAAAATATTCAGAGTTAAATTGAAAATACCTCACATTGAAAATCTTGCTCAAACGACGTTATACAAATGCTATGGTTCACTCGCGTGAGTCTATTCATGATTTTTTATTAATCCTCATATAATGACATTTTGGTGACTGATGAGCACAGGAATAGTTTTGTCATGAATTTCGTAGAGTGCTCGGATGAATAATGGTGAATATATTGTCGTTAGGCAAATTAATATGGTACCGAATACTTCTATTATGTTCACATTTTTCATGTATATATTACGTGATGCAATCAGTTATTTTGTAAATTTTGCATTTTATAAGAATATAGCGAGTTTATATGTCGATGCAATGGTTTGTAGGTAGCGCAAAACACTGATACAAATCCGAATTGTCGCAGTTGTGATAAAGTTGTATTTCAAATGGAACAAACGAAAGCTGAGGGTTTAATATGGCACAAAAACTGTTTTCGTTGTGTTCAATGCAGTAAACAACTGAGTGTGGATAATTACGAAAGTCACGAATCCATACTCTATTGCAGAGCACACTTCAAAGAGTTATTCCAACCTAAACCGGTCGATGAATCCAATCAGCCAGGTGAGATTCATTGTTTGTGCTAAATATTTAGTCGTATTATCATTTGGCAACAAATTGATAACGTTCCCCATAACAATGTATTATCATTCCAGTTGATATGAGATGAAGTTAGGGCTGTATGAGCTTATAAGAATTGTTAACATTGTTGTAAACTTGTAGTGTGTCCGCGAAAGCCGGAGATGATTATTAGAGAGAATCAGCCGAAAGAATTGCCACCTGACGTGGTGAGAGGTAAAAGCTAATGCGATTGTCTATTGCAGTTTTTATAAGTGCCTATACGCGTTTGCCGTATTTGTCTTGTTTGTGTGTGCAGAGATTGATCTAACAACAATCATGGTATATATATATATATATATAACTCAGTCCAATAGTAAAACTTCACCTCCATTAATGAGTTCATAATGTGATGGTGATATTCTCCACAATAGATTCTCTATTTTTTTCGGTATTTTTCACCTGTGTTGAGAAACTTGTATAATTTGTTGAATGGTCGAAAATTTTTATATACGCTTCCTATCATTTGAAATTTCGAAATTGAATACATTGAATAGGGTATTGAGTATTAATTGTAACCAAAACATGCATTCGAATTTAAGAATGATTTATTCGTGATTATAAACAGAGAATCCATACAAATTCCAATACCTTTTGATATATGGAATCGTAAATTTCGGAAGATCGAATGAGAATCTATTAGTATGCGTAATATTTTGCCAAACTAATATTTATGATGAATAGAAATGAATTCGACAGAAAAATAATAAACATTTTCGCATGAATAAATAGATCGAAATTATTTCCCTAAAGATCGGTATATGATTGCCAAAAAAGTTCACGTATCCTCGTAGTCTCGCCTTCCTCCGGTCTCGCATTCGATTTCTGTATTTGATATCGATTCCTACAGTGCAGCGGCAGTTTTCAGAATATATTCTTTGTGTTAGAATGAAACTCAGATATACTTTTTTGAGTCATAGAATCACAACCACATTCATACAAAAATCATACTTTTTCACTGTTTATACGTTAATTTTTATACTACAATCAACAATCAAAAGTGATCGTTTGCAATATTTTTACTCCATTTCAGTTATATGAAATGGTCCTTGCAACATTGTAACAATTCATAAAATTCACATGAGAATGATGATCAATCTCATCTCATTCCGAGAGGGTTTTTTACTCACTACACTTATATTCGCATAATTGATTTGCATGAATTATCGATAACTGTTCATAGAGAATGTGTATTAGTGACGATATTTATAATTTGTAGCGTGCGATAAGCCAGATCTTGGATTGGAGGAATTGGCTACCCTCAACGTTAAATCGCGTTTCCATGTTTTTGAAAAGAAAATCGAACCTGAAACGGCAAGTGATGTCGAGAGGCTTACGTCACAAATTTCAGTTAAAAGATCGCCGAGTATACTCAGTAAACTCGCGAGGTAGGTACATAACCGCATTTACGGACATTCATGAAAAAACCCAGAGGAAGATAAATGTATCTCACGAAAGATGAAACATACTCAATTTACTAGAGATATTATCAAAGTTGAATGCATGAACTAACGTTCATATCATTCCCATATGGATAACAATTATTCATGGATTATTGAGGAAACTTAGAAAAAAATTAGTTGATGGCATTTCTCTTCATATTTGTCGTAGATTTTTGTCGAGCCCATGTCTGAAGAAAAATAAAATTACTTTGTTGTTGAAAAACGCTTGTTTTTGCGTATAGATTTCAGGCAAAAGGAATGGATATTGGAGTTGCTGATGAATCTCTGAATGGAATACCATTTGATGAGTCCAGTGAGAGTAATGAAGAGGAAGAAAGTGAAGATATCGAAGGTATTTGAGTACGGGAAAAAAGTCCGGTTGAAATCTATCTAAATAAAGTTAACATTTTCCAAATTATTATGCATTCAAGATGCAGACGTGGAAGTAGTTAAGTCAACGCGAACAAATCGCGAACGACCAGTCAGTTTCACTAAAATGGATGATATCAAAAGCAGATGGGAAGTGACTAGTCAACAGGGCAGACGTGAATCTCAACGTGAAGCACGTAAAGAAGAAATCGCCGAAATACGTTCAAAATTATTCATGGTTAGAAAAGTTCACGTTGAATATTTGATATACTAATATTTATAATATTGACAATATCAAAAATATAATGGTTGTGGAGGTTCCATCAATCGCAGTCCATATGAAATTTTATTCAGTTATGTCAATTTGTGTATTGCGTCATGTCATAGGGTAAACAGGGAAAAATGAAGGAAATGTACCAGCAGGCAATTGCCACAAGTGAACGTGTTTCGAAAATCACGCCAATCGAAGAAATTCAATGTTCCACTCATGCGCGTTCAATCAAAGAAAAATTCGAGAGAGGCGAACTTGTTGCCGATGCAGTCGACCCGGATGTAAATAAATTAAAACAAGAGACACCAGACGAAGATGTTATTGCAGCTGGTAATGTTCCATTGATTGTTTCATTTATCGAATCCATATAGTTGATGCAAAATTCGATTTCACGTACGTAGAAATTCAAGAATATATCTAATGGAAATCCTATATATACCATCAGGTATCAGTCGCAAATCTCGAACCATTTTTTTGGAGTTGGATGCATCCGCAGCCAAAACCGGGGGTGGATTACCGATGATTCCTGTCAACTCCAAGACTCTCTCAGACTCGTCCAAACGTTCTCGAGATGTAAGTTTTCATGAGCTTATGTGCGTATAAATGATTCATACAGACAAATGGTTTGGCATTATCATTTGGAGATATAAAATTGAACCAGAAATAGTAAAACTCACTGAGATATCTGAGTTAGACGTAATATCAGTGAATATGAAATGTTGATGGTTTGGTTTCGATATTGAGTGATTCACGAGAGCTGACCTTACGGAGTGATATTAACAGTAAGGCTGATAATTGGTCAGGGGGTAATAATAAAGAATTTATGGTGGCGTCAGGTATCGAACGATGTGGTACGCAGTACAGATACTACTGAGGAAATTCAGGTTGAAACGTCTGATATCTCGAATAAATTCAAATTCTTCGAGACATATAAGGAGCCGGAGCAGCGAAGGAAGCAATTCCGTATAACGCCACCACGTGATGGACAGGTTAAGGTTTGTCAGGATTTATATGATGATTTTAACCAGCATCTTCTAATACGGAAATTGCACAGTTATGTGATATCACATATCCATATGCCTATTCATTTTTCCAATGCATGACTATCAACAATTAATTCATTAATCGACCGGGTAAAACTCTTATCGCAATAGCAAAGATCAAATTTTGCGTTATCTCGGTTACTTTTGTGAGGATAATTACAATATCTAATGGGTTTCAGGGAGCCTTCATGTTACAGTAGATTGACTGATTTCTCCGATTATACAGAAATAATTAATGACACAGTACGTTCCAAATATAATCATGATACTTTTCTTTATACTCATAGATTCATGTTATTAAGTTATTTTTCGTTTCGTCCGCTCAAAATTCGAATCTTTGCCATGACATACTATCATGTGTTTTCTAAAATTCATTTCTCCTTCTCATCAAGTTTCTTTCAGTGCCAACTTTTTGAAATGAAACATTCATGTTCGATCAAGTTATGCAATTCATGAACGATTCGTGAATGGGGATATGAACGGCCAACTCTGGTTTGTCTGTCCCATCGATGAAAATTCTCCATTAATCCAATCACGACTAGATATGGAATGATGATTCCATATTGATAATAATGAATACAGTGATATCACTATCGATACTGCGATAGAAACATCTGACTGACAGTATACACATTCTATCGAAGGAGCATGGAAAAAGTACATGCGGCGTGCCCTAACTATTCATTCATCGTTGTGAAATATATCTCTCGCCTCAACGCTCACCATGAAAGGATCGTTCGAATCTAAGTTTGTGTCTAAATCTCTTCACATGAACCTTGTAATAATTAACATGATGCGATAATAATTAATCAAAACTGTACAATAGCATTCAATTGTGGCGTATGTGGAATCGTTCGGATTCATTAAGGGAAGGGGGAATAGTATTCGGCCGAGATTGCGACGGTATGTTTCAGAAAAAATTAACGAAGTTGCAATTATCATCATTTCCTCGTTTTCATTCAAGTTCACATATCAAGAAGTAGTTGGGAATAAATCATGAATCCTTGGGTATGTCTATGACAAATACGATTGTGTCCGTGTGTATTGGGACGATCATTTCCCATACTCGGACTTCATAATTCTGATACACTACATCTAGGGATAGTATTATGTTTGTAATATTTCTCATATTGCAGGAAAATTCCAAAAGTTGAGAGGGACTTTGTAATTATATGTATTCAGAGCATGGCTCTGAAAAGATAACGATCCAAAAGACTGATGGGCAGATGATGCGATACTGATTCCAGATATTCTTGTTGATTCGCAATGTGATAGAAGATTTCCCGATTGGTATAAAACAGTATTCACATTGGGCAATATACGACACAGAGGAATATGCAAATTCGTATGCGTATTCTAGTTATCTTCTCAAGAAACTAGGGAGAATGTATTAGTACAATCACCAAATTTCACGAAATCGTACATTGGACTCACTGTGAATAGTAAGACTCTATACTCGTCAGGGATACTTTTTGTCTACATTTTGAATCACGTACACTAGAAAACTTAGTAGTTTACCAATGACTTGAAAACTGTTCATCTCATCACAAATCCGCACGAATTTTCGAAATGAGATTCACCCATCTGTCACCGCACTGCCGGTTCATTAGTAATTCAGGGACACCCTGTATACTATACTATAGTACGCATAATGTTATTCGAATGATAAAGTAGGTGGATATCTTTAATTGCTCAATCGATGCACCCTCCGAAGAAAATTTGATTGAGCATGTGTATGTATGATATTCCATCACACAAAGTATGAGATTGTATACCAGAATTTGACATAGGATTATGTTTTATTGTTGGATAAGATGTGTACATTAGTGTTTGCTTCCTCGACTGCCCTTGAACCTCACGCGGTTACCTTCTTTATGTATAGTAGAATATTTTACCGTTGTATATTGTGCTGTTTCACTTCTTCCCATTCGCGGATTGCTGAGTCAGTATGGATGTCGATATAGATGTGGTTGAACTGATATGCTAAGAACAATTGCATTCCCCGAACTTGGTGTACCTGTGATTGTACAGTAACGTATGCTATCACGTGTTTCCTGATATACATAAGAACAGCAAGTACACTGATTCAAAAAAAATCCATTCAAAGTGAGATATAGTTTGAAAATTATCTAGAAAACATGAATACAAATACATTCGTTACGTTCATAGTTCATATGAACGTTTCTCGACATACAGTTTTCACGAGAGTTTTTCCTATAAATTGTGTAACTAAACGATGTATTTTCGCCGGAGCAAGTGTTATATTACAATTAACATTGTACCGCTAATTTCACCATTGCAACTCCACGTCCATCATGCTAAAAAAATAATTACGTTACAGCAGTTCAGTTTTCGAATCCCCCTCATGGGTATTCATCCATTCACTAATGATACATTTTTATTCTATAATCGCAGATGAATTCCCCGGAACGCGAAATATATCGTGATCCAGATGTCATACGCGCTGACGATAGACCAAATGAAGTGGTTCATACAGATACGACAAAGAAGATGCTATCAATTTTCCGACAGATGGAGGAGAAAGCAACAAAGGAGGATGTACCTGACGGGCCCAAGCCAATGAAGCGATTCACCCCACCACCCGATGACAAATATTTCAAGAATACTACCTCGGAATCAGAGGAAGAGGGTGGAGAGGATAATACTGAGTCAGGTGCCGATAGTGACGGAGAGGAACGTAATCCGAACTATGTCAGGGCTTCTGATAAGGTAAAATTAATAAATACTGAATAGAAACCTGTCCATGAATAATTCTGAGCCTGTGTAATCTACCAAATAAATAATTACAATTCATTTTCATAGGTTGAGGACGAATTCTTGAAGCAAGCACAGAATGCCGCAAAAGCGAAAGCACTTCGTGCAAAATTTGAGCAATGGAAGTCCACTGATGATAAAGTGGCTGGCTCGTATATTAGCGCTGACATGGAAATGGCTCAGACAACAAGCGGTGAACATGCTATCATAGAATCAGCGAAAAGTCTCCGTGATCGATTCGAGTCACTCGGAGCACAACCTCCAGAAGTACCACGTGTTCAAAAATGCAAGGTCAACCGATTTGTGGTGAGTACTGAAAATGAAATTGAAACATGACATATAGTGCCATAAAGCAATGCGAATGAGATCCCACTGTGTACCATTAGTGTTGTATCAATAATATAATGCATTTGATACGTTTGACCGTTTTATATATTCTAATACATTTTTGAAGGAATGAATTGATTAATCACTTGATCACTAATATTTCCATTGATTTTTATTTGGTATTTTTTGTTCAATTTATCCTTTGATGCGTCATGGATTTCTTTGATTTTTCATATTGTGTTAATTTTGTTTTTGCTATGCGTTGATGTTATGTGAGAGATGAATTGATGAGCATGTTATATAAGTGCCTATAGAAAAATGTGGATTATCCATTATTGATTGATGCTCAATATGAATTCCAAAAAACCACGCGCATTTTTATAATGTGGTGAACATTTGCAATCACTCTGACGATTCGAAATATTATGCTCGGCTGCAGCTATCGTAGCAAGCGAGAAAATTAACTACGTTGAAATAGTTCAACCATGATGTTAGTTTTGTGTTTTCCTACTGTTATCGTCCTGTACGGTATCTTTCTTTGCATTCAATCCAATGATCATAATGGGTAGTATTGTCATGGTGTGGCATATGTTGAGTGTTTCGAGCATTATACTGGATGCAAATTTTGATTTAATGCTTATGCTATAAATGACCGATACCTCAATAGTATGAAATTATGAGTGAATATCGTGGATAAAATGCATTATTTGTTCTATATTTTCCAATTTTCGCGGTGCAGTAATACCTGAAGATTGACCCGGATCGAGTCATTTTCTGGATGATGAGATCGATAGAAAGCAGATCTGAGTGGTGATCATGCAGAAGAGGATATTATTTTGGTTATGAATATCACGTCTTTTATGATAATGTTCCATGTCCTATATTGTTCTTATCATTATTATTATTATTACGATCGCGATCGTTATTATCATTGTGTACTATTGTTATCGACTAACCATATTGTTATCCATACGAAAGATGGTTCAACTTCATAATTGTTGGTTTTCTTTATCATGCTCTCATTATCTTTAATCTGAATTGTAATCGTCTACATATTCTGCACTTTAGAATCAAAATACGGAAGAGGATATAGTCAGACGTATTTCATTGAGTTTGACGTAGTTTTCATGGTTGAACGTTGGTCATCACATGTGTCGATCCTTTCTTTATTCGTAGTTATTACGATACATTGCTGTTTCCACAGTTTCACACAAGAATTAGTATTCAGATGTTCAACCATTATATCGCCTACGTCTCCACTCCCCCTTTCAACTTTAGGGGGAATAAAGTTTCATTGAAATTTGGGAGGACATCTCTACGTTTCGATGATAGAGATGATAATAAAAATCATAATGCAGCCTACTTCTCTCTGATAATTATGAGAAATGAACATGTTCCATAACTATGATAATCTACTAGTTGAATGGTTCTTCAACAAATTCACAATCACGTCTCACTATAACGTACACTGAACTATCACACTGCATTGTATAAATAGATAGAATCTCAGACGTATGTTCAACTATCATAAATTATGGAACAAATGAAAGAAGAAGTATTAACATTTCGATTCGTTGTTTTCAAGTAGTAATGTAAACGTGTAAAAGGATAATTTATTTTTATGCCGATGGAGTACTCATAGCTCAAAACAAGTAATATTATGTCATAAGAATGTGAACTACACGGTGATACATTGTGGATTTTGTAATTTCTGCTATACGGAATTACTACATGCTCGTGGACATTATTATAAACAAGTTTAAGTTGATGTACGAATTCATGGTGAAGTACTACATTCTTGAGTATACTCAGATTGATTTGTGCATCCAATCAAGGATATTTCGCCAATTTTATCATATTTCGTTAATTGGATTCACAAATTATATTCCTATGGATGAAGTTCATAAATTGCTGGGACTCCAAAAAATGTGAATCACTCTGTATTCTTTATTTTATCATGATTTCATTGATGTGTAACAATGACAACATGAATGTCAATGTGGTAACTGAAAGAGAATATGTCGCTGTGATATATTTTATTGATGTACGGATTTGATAATGAAACGGTCAAATGCTGTCAAAAATTTGCACATAAATATATTCAAAATATTCTAAAATTCACTCATGAAACTTAATGTATGCTATTCCTACAATAAAATAGGAGCACCATACCATAGCAACGGATACCTGCGACATCTGTCACAAGAAGGTGTATCCCCTGGAGAAAGTTGAGACGAATAAAAAAATTTTTCATAAACATTGCTTTCGGTGTTTACAATGCAAATGTATTTTGAGGTAAATTGTTTTTTTTTAGGGTACAATTATATTGTAAATTCATTATTTATACTTGTTATGCTTTCATTTATTTCTAGAATGGATACGTTTGCTCTAAATAATGGGAAACTGTATTGCATCCCGCATTTTAAACAACTTTTTATTGCACGTGGGAATTATGATGAGGGTTTTGGTATGGATCCACATAAAAACAAGTGGGGTAGTAATGCGAATCCGGAAGCCACTAATGAAGTCTTACCTTTAGACATTACCAATTGTACGAGTCGGATGAATAATCATCATTGAATAAGCGACCTCCTTTGTTTGATTGAAAAAAATGTATTATAATTGAAATAACTGTTTGAGAATTGGTATAAATCCTATCATTTGTAATTCAAAAAGTAGGCCTCTTCTGTCCATCGAAAATTTCTTCTCGTTAGTAAGTGATTGAAGAGTTTTTATTATTTTGCTCATAAAAGTGATAGGATGTTGAAAATATTATAATTAAATCTCGAATTTTGTATACTGCATTCTTTTTTTGTATCACTATACATAGCATATAAGAGGATAATTCGAATAGACGAGGATTGGAAACACGTATGTGACTATGAAGTCAATAAAGCTATTGTATTTGATATATTGCTTCTGTCGAACAATAGCATCATGCCCTACAACTAAAATTATATGTGAATATGTTATGTTTTTGAATAGGGAGGGAAAGTTTTCAGTCTAAATCAGGAGGGTTTCATATCGATCATTTATTCCGAAATTACTTCACGCATCTGTATTAATATTTATTGCAGAGCGATAGTAGGTATTGTGTTTCAAAAAGGTTGGCCAAAATTTTTGAATTTCCCGTTTTGGATAATATGTGAATATGTGGTGTAAAACTGTGGCGGCCCTGCTTACACGATACGTATTCCTGGCGCTAGGTAAAACGTCGATCGCCCCAATACACTGCAGCGCCACTCCGAGCCTAGGTGCCCTGTG